>JAOUZG010001441.1:1837465-1877281 GCA_026289955.1 Argiope argentata | reverse complement strand
GATAGATAGATAGATAGATAGATAGATAGATAGATAGATAGATAGATTAAATTTTATTAATTATGTATAAATCACATAGTTTAAGTTCAAATTTATAAATGCATGCATAAATGATAACATTCTTTATATTGTTAAAAAGGCAGTAACTTTTTCAGTAGAATTTTAAGAATTCCAAGAAGGGGGGGGGGAGTAACAATTGCAAATAAATGAAAATGTGTAACATATATACATAGACATGTGTATACATAAAGTGAAGGCACTTGTTTCATTATCTCAATTAGCTTACAAACAGAATCACTAATTTATTAAGTTTCATTAGTTATTCATAAACTACAGATTCCATCCAAATTTATGTTAAAGCAAACATAAAATTTAGCTCTCCTTATATTTTTAGAAAAATTGTAATTCTTTCTATAAAATCTAGGGTTCCATTGAGAAAAATGTTAATTTGCCTTAAATAAAATTACTTAAGTTTTGTGTAGATAAATATGTAGATTAAATAATACATGTTGAAATTGACTGTTCACTCAAAAAGTAAAATCAATATATCAAATAATTGAATACATTCTATTATCTTTTTATAGCTATTGAAAATGGATTGCAATGAAAAATTAAAGGATCATGAAAATGAAAAATAAAAGAAATGAATTGTGAATATTTAAATTTCTTATGCTATATTAAGTTAGATCAAAAGCATGATGTTTTGAATGATAGGCAGAAGGCAAATATAAATCCAGATTACAAACTGACCACAAAAAAAGGAACGTATTTACCTATATTAATATTCTGAACTCAAAAATTAATTTCTCTAAATTTTCACTATTCTTAGTGATTTTGAGTAAAGATATTTTTGTATAATTAACAAAATATATTAGATAATGTTGTATAAATATGAATTATCTGATTTAAGATTGTAATAGAGTTGGTTTTAATAGATTTTTTGGGTTTAAAATGTACGTGATTTTTTACCAATTATACCTTAATAATTTATTTCTAGGACATCTTGCTTCCTTGCTTTAAAATGCAGTTGCCACAGAGAAACTATTTGAGACTTTTCCTCTCTGTCCACAGTGAAACTGATGAAGTAATTTCAATTCAAGCAATGAAATATTCATTAAATAGTAAGTGCTGTTAACTTTTTATAAATGAATAAATTCATTTTAATAAAATCTAATGAAAAGAAACAAGATAGAGCATTCTTTATTTGAATGTTTTGAAGTTCCTTATCTGAAACTTATTTTACTTAGTTATTAATATTTTTTTAGTAAAAAAGGAAGAACTATTGTTGAGCTCACAATAATGTGATATTACTCAAGACTGAACTCAAAATGTTTTCATCTTCTAACTGTACTAAATTGAGGCTGAACTAGATGTTTGTTATTAGAGATCTAGTTCAATTGATAGTTTTCAAAATGCTATATGAATCAAATTGATACCATGTTTGTTGGTGATTGTAGAAGGAGGCGTGTAACCATTTTGGCTCATTTATTTGATCTATCATTATATAAGAGGAATCAGTCAATTTGATTTCTTATCTTCATTTTGTGACTTTGAAATGTTGGTATTATTTTGTTTAGAATTATATATATTTCTGATTATATATTTTTTTACAAAATTGATGCAATGCATGTTATAGTTTTAATTCTCATTTAAGAATTTTTTTTAAAAAAAGAGGCTGCTATTTTTGAAAATTGTATTTATAAAGCAAACTTTTGGTAATTTTTTAAAAATAAATTTTGAAAACTTGATAATTTAATTTTTAACATCTTTATTACTTTTATTTTGTTTCTTACAAATATTTAGTTATTGTAGACTTACTTAAGCAAATAATATTAGATTTTGTTTTAAATATATATTATATATTTCCTTTTATTTTAAAAATACATATTTTATCTTGATTGGGCCATATCTGCAGTTTCATAATTTAAAATGTCATTCTTTTATAACTTTGTAATGTAATTTGCATTGCATTTAACTAATTGATTTCATTGTGGTTTATTGTATTTTAATAAATGTAAATAATCCTTGTTTAAGTAAATTCAACAATTAAATGGATTGATTTAGTGTAGTGTTTTTAACCACTTCACATACAATGACATCTCTGACATGTGCATCAAATTATTGAATAATTAATTTAAAACCTGCAATTAAGTGAAAGTATTCAGTAATTTAAAATGCCAGAATCACTTAGAAACTTTCCAATATCTTAAAACTTGTTATATTATTATAGGAATTAAAATAACAATAAACGTTCAAGATTGGATTTATCATCTAATTAGGAAGTTAAATAAATTCATTTGTCAAGTGGTTAATAAAGGAATATTTAATTGGTGATATCTTGTCAGGGTTGTAGTTTTGTTTTTATGTATTAAAATAAATTTAGATGCTTTAATGTATTAAAATTATTTATTATTACAAATATAGAAAAAATAATGTATTGTGAAGAATGACTGTTTTGTATCTGTTTTTACCTTTTCATACTATTAATATTAGATAAATGCCTTCTTAAAATATTGAAGTTAAAATATGGAAGTATTGAAGTAAAATATTGAAGTCAAAAATATTTAAATGAATAAAATTATATGAAATTATATTATTAAAAAATATATAAAGTCAAATTTCTGAAACTGTGTATTCTAAAAAACTAACTTGTAAAAATATTTCAAAATTCTTTTACAAAATTCTTAGTACAAAAATTATCATAAAAAATATTTCAATAAAATTTTCTAATCAACTATTATATTTTGAATTTCTTTATTTCTTGTTAATTAGTGTATTCATTTTTTTCTGTTTATCTTTATCTTTACTTATAATAAAGCAAAATGTGTGTGTGTGTGTGTCTGTTGGCGATGTACAGTCCAGACCATTCGACTTACAGCTACCAAATTTGGTATATGTATACCTTGGGTGCCGGGAATGTGCACCTCGGAGCCCTTTTTTGAATTTTTAATTAAAATTTTAATTAATTAAAAAATAAGCCAAATTTTGACGTTTTCTCACTATAACTTCCGAAAATATTACAGCACAAAATTGATTTTTGCATCAAATTAAAGCTCAAAAAATTAGCTTTTCAATGATACTAATATTTTGATCTATAAATAAAAGCTATTTTTAATGAATTTTTAAACATTTAATTTAATTGTTTTTTTTCAATAATTTATTTCGCATAAAATAAAAATAAAATTTTTTCTTCTCGAGAATCTAAAAAAAAAAATCAGCTTTTAATAAAAGGTTTCCATCCATTTTCAGAAGTACTAATTTAAATAAAAGTTAATTAAAACCAAAAATAAAACAGAAAAATATAATTTTCATCACGTGATTATATGAAATGAAATAAATAGGAAATGTGATATTTTTTAAACAATAAATGCAAGAGAATTTTTCTTGATCGTTTGCAATATCAGAATTATTAATTCAACTAAAGAATTAAAGTAAATAAAAATACAAAGTAAAAATATATTACAAAAGTGCGACAGTTAAAACTGAAAAAGAATTTTTAGAAGAGCACCAAACGATAATCTTCGGAGAGCGAGATTAATTATTTAAAAGCAAGAAATCTTAAACGAACTTGAAAATGACGTCATTTCAAAGAAACGACGAACAAAAAGCAATTGATAATCAGTAGTAAAATATTTTTGCATTTTTTTTTAATTTTTAAAACAATAAGACATGTTTTGAATTGTTACTTTTACTTATGTGAAGAAGATATTTTGTGCAACTCAAAGAATTCGCCTCATTTTAATGAATTGGCGAAGTAAAAACGCCAATATAATACGTAATATTAAAGCTATACTGATAAAAGTAGGTCAGCTATTTGAAAGCGTATCATCTTTCAATCAAGCATACATAATAATTAACAATGCAAAATTTGTAAAAGCATATAAAACTATTTTTACCCGTATATTTCGGAGACATCAAAACTTTCTAACCAAAACAATATCATGTTCTCCAATGAGAAAAAATAAATCAACTATCATTCCAAATTAAACATATAAAAATGTTATTTTCGTCACGTACCTGTATAAAATGAAACAAATATGAAACATATTTTTGGAAAATTAATGGATGGAAACGTTTTCTATGATATTTTACTATACATATATTACTAATCGAATTAAACAGTTTTATTTAAGGCAAATATGGCTTAACTTCTACAAGGCATCTTCTGTAATTGGAGCCCAACATCTAATTTCTTAATTTTTTTTGGGAGAGACATAAATCTCTTAACAATTGGTCTAAGTGAAATATATAATTAGTAGATTGAGGGAAAAAATGCTGATGAATTAAATTTTTACATACATTATCTGCTCCAAGAATCATATTTAACAAAATATTCTTGAGACAATAAGTCCTTAAAATAAAAAAAAAAAGTGGCAATCCAATCAAAGCTGATCGATCTATGAAAATTTCAACATAACTATTCGATAAAAACCTGCGACTTTAGATCACTTTATCAAGATCTCAAAGAAGCCAATCAGAGTTACTCTAGAATAATTGGTCTGGATTATGAAAATGATGATTGTTCTAAACTTGCAATATTCAGAACTGAATGAATCAGCCAGGTTTGAAGAAGATAGAAATGTTTTTTATTTATTTAGGAGTTGAAATATTGAGAATATTTTACAGAATATGAATCTACAAGACCAAATGAATTTAAACCATAATTTTTTTTATATATGTTTATAAACCTTAAAAAATGTTATCATTGAGAGCATTTATATACATCTAAAAATAAAATTAAAAACTGAAGGTTTCAATTAACCTGTGAAATTTTTGCTGAATAATTCCTTGAGATCTTATAAATTACAAGAAAAATTATTGTATCAATTTCTGTATTGAACATAAAACTTCCATGTCGGACTACTCTGCTTTCAGTTCTTAGTTTTATTTAAAGGCATGCTTGAATTGAGTAAAAATTTCTTTATATTGAGTGCACTTCCATCATTTCCACTTTAATTTAAAACTGAATTTTCCGTGCACCGACAGAAAATCAGAGAGAGATGTGAAGTTCAAAGATAGGACTGCTTAAGGCCTACATAATAGGTATAATGAAATTACATGATTATCGAAATTTGAAGCTTAAAAATATTTTGCTGAAAAACTTATTACGAGACCAAGCTATATAAAAAAAATTGATTTAACCCTTTAGTCGGCATTAATATATGCGAACCGACTGGTCGCCAAAGGCGGCTAGTATTTTTTAAAAAAAAGCCTAATTTTTTAAAAAAATTAACGTTAAAGTAAAAAAAAATGTTTCCCAACCAGAATAGGGTTGTAAATGAGAAATTTCTGATGTTGAGTATTGTGAACATTTTATATGCTAAAATACAATACATTTGTCTATTTATGACTTGGCTTATAACATAACCTAGGAGGAATATAATTTTACAATTATTTTCAATTATTTCCTCGATTAATTTGATTATTTTTTATATTAGTTAAAGTATGAAGAATGTATTCAAATCTTTCTTTATTATTTTGTCCCTTTTGAGAAGCTTACAAAGTAAATTTCTTTCAAGGCAACGTTGACCAAATATCTTGAGTATAATTTCAATTATGATATGAAAAATTCTTTTTATATGCAATTTGATAACATACTTTGTTTGCTAGATTGTAAATAAAATTTATTTACTATTTTTAAATAAATTTTCTCATTTGTAAGCATTTGCACATACCATTTGTTTTAATAATTTGAAAATGTATGCTAAATTATTTGTATTACTATTGTTGTCTTTTATGTGTATTTCAAATTCCTTTTTAATGTTCTAGATATGACTGATGGTCAGTGGCTTGGAGGCAGTGTATTCAAATCTACTTATGACTTTGATGATGAATTAATTTATTTCTCTCTGAATTCTATTCAGGGTTTAAAATGTCCAGTTAATAATAGCATTTTTTTTTACAAATCATATGCAGATGATACTTGCAGTATTAAACAGGCTCCAATATACAACAATACACTACCGGTAAATATTGTCTTTCTCTTCCATAATATCAAAATTTAAATCAAAATAGTTAGAACTTCCAATTTCAACTTAACATATTTTTTATAAATGAGTACTTAGGCATTTATTAATATAATTCATAATCATTTCTTATGAATTAGTATGAAACTAACTTCATATAAATTCATCCTTATCAAATATTTGAATATCATAATATAAAAATTTTAAAATTAAAAAAAAAACATTTTAATTTCTAAATATATATTTTTTTGTACAATTGGAGTTCTGGCGAATAATCATTTTATTTTTAATGAAATATATTCATAATAATACAATAATACTAGGAAACATTTTGCTGAATAGAAATCACTTGCTCTCTCTCTCTCTCTGTATATATACATATATGAAAAATATTATTAAAAAAGGCCAACATAATAAATTTCTTGAAAATTAACCATAAATATTAGACATATTTTTTTATATATAAATAAAAAGACCTAATTACTAAAATAATTGATAAAATGATTATCTTCAACCAAATACAATTATGAAAATTATTATTTTCTAGGATTTGATTATTGAAACCAATCCATATATTCCAAAAAGATCCAATATATTATAAATGAATAATTATAGGTTTGCAATTCGTCTTGATACACTTGTAAAGCAGCAAAATATTTCTTGCATCATTTTCTCAAGATTTTGAATAAGTTTGCCTCACACTTTCAAGTGTAGCTTGCATTTTACTTCCTCCTATACATAGTATAGACTTTTCTGAGTTCAAGAAACACATTTTTGAAAATGTTTGTCTATCTTTTTCTATCAAAATTAGCTCTAAGATGCTTTAAGCTAGAGGGATGAAATTTTATATGCAGTATTCATTCCAAATTCTGATAAAAATCTAGTGAGAAGTTCGGCAGTTCAAATTTAAGTTAACATGATAACTACAAAATAAAGAGAGCGAGGAGATATAGTTCACAGATGTAATATCCGTAGTATGGCCGCCTGTCAAATTTTGAGCCCAAACCAATAATGAGTTGATTGTCTATTGGTCTATACTTCCAGAAACATGTAAATGCGATAATTCAAAAATGCAGTGACTTAAATATATCAAATTAGATACAGGATCATGTGACTGCAAATACAGTTTTGTATCAATCCATTGAGAAAAACATGTCTTTAGCATAAATTCAATTTTCATATACTGTTAAAAGCAGGCCTACTATTAATCATCAAAGATAACATGATAGATCTTGTAAAAATGCTAAATTAGGCTAAATTTATGTTGGAGCTTTGCCTGGCTTTCTCTGGCTGACTTGTTTATTTGAGAGCATGTGAGCAACTTTCGAGGTGACTACTCCCGCTGCTTTCCTATTTGAAGAATTTTTGTGATCAATTCTTTATTTTTTTAAGGATATTAAAATATCTTTCTTTTGATGCATTAGGAGTTTTGAAAAATATTAGATTCTTTTTTTGAAGAATTGTTCAAGTGCCTGTGCAAACTGTTTGAAATTAATGCATTCTTCATTAATCTGTCTCTTTAAGTCATTTTGATAGGTTGGGAAAAGAAAGTTACTTTTTTCTCAAATTTAGTTGTCTCTCGTGTAATAATTTTGTTTGATAAAAATCCAAATTATTCATCAAAGTTGGAATATTTTGCTTTTTTATATACATTTTATGTATGTTGGATCCATTTTTCCAAAAGAATAACCTTAATATAAAAATATTTTCTTTGTCTGTATTTAATACCATTTTCATGCAATTTGTCAATCATTTTTCCAGAAATTATAAAACTATCAGTAAAAAAAATTTTTTTTAACACTCAAAATAATTTACATGGTATGTAATAAGCATAATGTTTTGAGTTCAAATACATCACTCATTCTCATTTTTTCGTCATTTTTTCTTGTTTAGAAAAAATTTATGCTTATTTACAAATTAAGACAAAATGAATACATTTTACTATAACATGTAATTTTTTAAATGCTATAGCATACTTCTTATAATCTACAGTTTCATTGTTCATCAGTTTCCAAGTTCTGTAATCTCTTAACTTGAACCTCAGTTAATTTAATATTAGATTCTTCAAGGAATTTATCAGCATTTAAATCACTTGCAATTGAATGAATCTAAAAAAAAGTTTTCAAATTCATTATGTCATTGTTAGTTTCAGGTATCACTTTAAATTCTACTTAGTGACTATTTTTTTAAAATTATCTATATCAGATTTACCAGTAGCTGTAGCTAATACAAAATCTGATGACTTATCTGTAATATTATTTGTGGAAATTCTCTTATTACTAAAAAGTTAGCAAAGAATTTTTTTCCTCCAGATTTCCAGTCCCCCCCCCCCAATTTTTTTCTGCACATTTCACTCACATTGCAATTTTTTATTATTTTTATTTATTTATTTATTTATTTTGTATCTTAATCTTATAATATATTACACAGTTCACATAAAATGAATATTTTTCATTTCTTGGCCATTATATCACCTGCGAATCAGGCTGACACAGGCTTTGGGGGGTCGAAAGAGCATGATTTTCATATAGTAATTAATTGTGCCAAATATAAGCATGGAGAAATAAAATGAATATGATTAACTGAACAATATAATGAGCAAATTCATTCAAAAAATGCTCGATCTATTAAAAATATTGCTTGATTATTTCATAAAATTTTTCTAATGCTAATGCTTCATTATTACATAAATTGATAATATAAATGATAAAACTCGATTCCCAAAACACTGACATTCAATTTGATGAGGAAATGTATTATGAAGGATTCATCATGACAATAACTAATAAAAGTTTTGGTTCACATATTCCATTTTATATTTGCGCCATCTGCTCTGATTTAGAGTTGTTAAGCTGACTTATAAATACAGATAATTCCTTGTTTATTCACTATATATTCCAAATTTCCCTCGTATTTTTAAATATTGAACTATTTTTCGAAATATTTTAATAACCAAATAACATTTAATTAAGCAAATAGGAATCTGGCCAATTCCACTTGGGAAACTATTAATTTTATTTTTATTATTGAAATAGACAAACTGGATTTTTTTGTAGAAAAGTTGGTTATCCTTTAATGCCAAAGTCACTGAAAATTGATATCAAAAAGGTTTAGGAATGAGAAAAAAATTCTTGATATCGCTTTCAAAAAACAGTTTTCAGATTAAAACTTTAAGAGACAAAATTTCTAGGAGATTGAAAGTGAACTTGCTCCAAAGATTTGTTTTTTGTGACAAATACTTCAAATGTTGCATGAAAATATGTTCAATGCCATTTTCTTGGTTACAAAATTAATCCTATATTTTTTATTTTATAAAATTCTATATTTTACAAATTTATTTGGCAACTAGGTTAATATTTTTTTAATTGGTCTTGCAGTCTTTCGCCAGGGGAGATAAATAATCTGAAATCCACTATTGACTATGACATAATGAATGACATCAAAATCAAAACCAAAAATGCATAAATTAAAGTTAAAAAAAATAATGCATAAGAAAAAAAAAGTATTGATTGTTCCCATTTATTATTTTTTGTGTGATTATGACAGTATTATTTTATTCTTTGAAAGTACAAATTGAATAGGATGCAGAGTGCTAAAATAAAAATGACGAGAAACTTATTTTTAAAAAAATTGAGAATTTAGAAAAATTGTGTTAGACATAAATATTTTTTTCCTACAATCTTTGGTGACTCTTCTGAGAAAAATCGCTTTAAAATAGTGCAAAATTTTAAATTTTATAGTGTAGAGCATTTCGTCTCATGAAAGATTGAATCTGTGTGCCAAATTTTACTGTTGTCAATGTCATATATTCGGATATTCTTGCTCGCAGTGTCATATATTCATGCTCACAAACATTTCCTTTTTTAAAGTACAAATATTCAACAAAAAATGAGTAGTTTGAATTTTCCCTTTGTCTATTAAATTTCCTATTAGGTTTAATATTACGTCATTATTGTCTTTCTTAAAATTGTACCATATCTACTTTTTTTACCAAGTAATTTTTTTATTCAGTTAAGAATGTTGATCTCTGCTAAACTATGCAGATTTCATGTTTAAATGATCTTAAAGCAGATGCAGATTCCTTTAGCCTCAAAGTCACAATCTGAGGATTCGTAGCTGAGTAACATATCCGTTAGAACAAAAGTGGCTCTTCTGTCCGAGGGATGTTATCTGGCTTATGAAGCTTTCACTACAATCTCATATATTACTAGCATTTTTTCTCCTAAGATGTAGATTTAATAACATAGCATGCTTATTTCTTTTGATGACTGATTGAAATCTAGTTTAGAGTGCCCTTTTGCTTTGATAAAGATGCCAAACCATACAGAGTTGCCAAAGTCAAAAATTAAGGTGGATGACTATAACTATTTTACAATATTGTTTATCTGGTTGATCATCTTCGTATTATCCACTAAAATTACTATTTTACTTATTGCTTTTTTTATATTAATTTTATTAAGTTTTATATTTTAATTTTTTATTATATGTTTTTTAGCCTAATGGTAGATTGAATATTAGCCGAGAAGTTCTGTCTCTTTGTCAAAAATATTGCATCTATGTGAGTAAAATTTTACTTTTCATTTTTAATGTACCTTTCTAAAAAGTCTGGCTTTATTGCTTGCAAGTGCATCACATTGCAAATTTGTCAACTTTTGCAACTTTAGTTTTTAAAGTTTATTTTTTAAAATTATACTATTGCAAAAATAAAATAATTTGTATTTTAACTTGAATTGAAATATTTCCAAAGCCTATTTCATTAAACTAAATTTCATTATTATTTTCCCAAAAAATTTCTAATTATACATATTGTTGCTATTTTTTGAGCTATATGACCAGACACGAATGATAGCACACTATGATTAAATTCATTTTCATTTTATCATATGCATTTGTAGAATGTTTATATTTTATTTTTACCGTACAAAAAGTCTTAATATAATATTTCAGATTAAATAAAAGTATTTTTGTAATTTAATTTTTTTCCATTTAACTTTATATCTATTAGAAATTCTGTATTTAATGCTGTTCTTTTTTCCCATGAAGTTGATTTACTTTATTAGTGCAAATTTTTTTATTGTAAGCACAAGGTAAAAAGTTATTTTCTTAAAATAAATAAGTTCATTTTTTAAACTCTTTGCGCTGAAAAAAATTAATTAGGTGTTTAATTATTCCTATGAATATAAGAGATATAATAGCATCAATTGTTTACAGTGATTAATCGCTAAAAACACATCAAAAATGGCATGTTCTATTGATTATATTTACCAGTGATATGCCCTTATACCTAAAATTCACCAGTTTAAAAGTTTGCCAATATTTTATTGTAATTAAGCTAAAAATGTTCTAATATGTCATGCAAATAGGGTAAAAGTTTACTAATATGTCGCACAGTTAAGTTAAAAGTTTGAAAATATGTCATGTATTAAAGTCAAAAGTTATTCCATTAGTGTGTGGTTAATATATAAACACTTTTAGTGCTTTGTGACCTTAAAAAATATTTTTCAAAAATTCATTTTTATGCTCTTGCTATTCTATAATTTTTTACAATAATCAAAATCAAGAAATGTCAAAGGAATACTTTCATATAATGATGTTTGAGAAGTACTTTCTGAATGCAAGAGGTTAAATATTTATTTTAATAAACTCTTTCTATAACTAAATGATTTTAAGTGTTTGAATTTAAGTGATCCTTCTAGCTGTGTATCAAAATTGAAATAGAGATTTTTTTGTTCTATATGCTTGAGTAATTTAACAAATGTTGTATTAGGAAAATTTCGTTATTAATGGTTTAAAAATAATTGTTGTATATCAAAACAAAATAAATATGAATAATAATGTTTCTATTTTTCAAGCTGAAGTCTTATTTATCTGTTTTTCTTTATGAATATAGAGGTTTTATGTTTCATAATGTCAGTCTTAAATATGTTTTTTTTTTAATATTTTCAACTAGAGAAAATTTACCTTTAAAGGCACCAACTTAATAGCTTTCTGCTTAATAATGCATTTAATAAATAAAAATGAATATAATACAGTTCAAATAGTTTCAATTACTTTGTTGAATATTTAGAATATTTTTCTATAATCAACTTAATGCACTTTTTTCCTTTGACAAAAATATTTTACTCAAAGTCAAAATTACTGAAAACTGATTTTATATTTATTCCTATTTTAACTTTTTTTCACAGGCCATCATCAGTAAAAGTCAGCACTGTGGAACACTGCACCCAAAATATTTCATTGATATTGCTTTCATACAAAGTACAGTAAATTTTAAAAGAAATATTTCACATTTGATGACTTATTTTAATTTAGTTTTTGTAAAATGTAGTTTTTATTATCTTAATATATATATAAAAAACTTATATTGCCTCTTCCATATCTTTCTCATTTTCTCTCAATTTTGGATTAAATAACAGAGCAATAAATAATTCCATATTAAATATAATTAGGTACTTTTTTGTTAACCGGGCGCCAATGAAAAATTGGCTAAGAAATTTGATGGAATTTTATATTATTTGGTGATTTCTCGCTCGCACCCAGCTAACAGAAAAGTATCCATAATTAAATTGTATATGAAGTTGCTTATTTAGATTTTTAAAAATCAAATATTAATTTTAAGTATTCAAAGTTTTAATTGCTGATATCCAATTTTTTTAGGTATGGTCTTTTAAGTACTGCTTAGTATTCAATTTTGTTTCTATTAATTGTTATATGTTTATAAGTTGATTGTGAGCTTTTCTCTCAATATGCTATTCAGATATTACTGATTGAAGTTCCATTTTTTAAAATTATAACTCTTTCAATCTCTTGGGAAGTCAGGATCCCCCTTTAGAATTCTATATTCTTAAATTATCTGTTGCTTTCTAATCAGTGTGAAAACTTTCACTATAGTTATAAAATCTGCTATTAACAGTTTTTTCTCTGTTTCTGTGTTTTGATTTTGTTAATTGCATAACTGTATGTACATCAGGAAAAATAGAAAAATGTTTAGCATAGTAAAATTCTTGAAATATCAATCATAGTTATAAGTTAAAATTTTCCTTTTTTATACAGAAATATAAAATTTTCATTATTTTTAAGTATTTATTTAATTTTATTTCATTATTTTTAATTATTTATTCTCATTATTTATTTCATTATTTTAAGATTTATTACCTATTATATCTTACTCATTTCAATACTCCTTCCTCTACCTTATCGAATTTGGTAGATTTTTTAAAGTTAGGCTTAATCCTACCTACATCTTCAAAAAATTTAATAATTGTGTTATAACTTTTTCAAAATAGTGGATGCTTTATTTGTCTAAATTTCCCTTTTTTTTCATTCTGTTTCTATCTTTTTGAATAAGATGAATTTCTCCTTCACATCTTAAGATTTCTATTTAAGTGCTATGCCCTCTATCAGAAATCTAAAAATAGGCTGATTGTAATTTTTTTCCAAATTAGAAAAAGAGTTTATAAAAAAGGATCTAAGAATGACATGTAATTCAACTATAAATATTAAGTGGGCTTCTGTGATGTAAATGTCTTTTGGACTTCCAAGAATTTATATTGCAGCAAGGATCAGTGACACATTAAAAAAAAATGTATTACTTCATATGAGCAAAATAAATGAAAGTGTTTTGATTGCAATATGTATATGTTATGTAAAAATAACTACACATTCAATATACAAAAACTACATTTCTTTTAATTGAAAATTTTAGACCCCTAAATAAAAATTCAGTCTGTAGATATTCTTCTATATATGTTTTTGTTATTCTGCAATTATTGTTTTATTAGTTTAAATAGAATTCTAATTCTGAGAATTGTCACTATACACATCATTTCTGAAGAAATATCTAAAGAGCAAAATAGAAAAATGTGATTTTTCTCATTTGATGGTTTGCATCTATATAGTAACATGTTACGTAAGACAGAATATCATACAGACATAATTGGGTACAAAATTTATCTATTTAAATAAAGTTAATTATTAATATTTGAATTCTTTCTCCATTGTTTGTTCTAATTACTGATATTTCGATTTCTTTTACAGTACCTCCTACAATTTCTTATACTGTGCCAAATACAATTTCCACTCCAGTTTCCTCTTCAGCACCAGTCGATATTGATGAGTTTGAAACTGTTATTCCTGAGCATGATTGTGAAAACTGGAATTTTACCATTGATGTTAAAGTTATAGAGTAAAAGGATATTTTATTTGTTTTGTTTCGAATAAAAGCATAAATACAAAGTTTTTATAAAAAGCTTTGCATATGTTCTCTTAACATTAGACAACTTTTTCATTCTTTTAATGTGTGCTTAAATGTAGAAAATATCTTATTTATACATATAATAATTATTTCTAATTAATTTTTCATTTGAATTTCTATAGAATTTTAATTCTGAATTGTATTAATAAGGAGGGATATTCCCTACTAGTAATAAAAAAGAATGCATGCATTTTAGTTCTATATAGATTATCCAGTGTTACCAAGTTTGGCACAGTTTATACTTTAAATGTACAGTTGTTAAAAACTTTTTTCAAAAATGTAATGAAAGCTTTTAAATAGAAATTATGTATAACTTTCCCAATTCACATATTTAATGGAGAGACTTTCTCCCATTATTAAAAGCTAAAGAAAGAAGAATTTCTTATTCCATAATTGGAATGAAAAATCAAAAAATGAAGTTACTTACACCATAAAAGACAATTTGCAATTTTCGAGAGATTACGCAAATACATAGATTTTCAATGGCATTATAATGCCATGGGGCTTTACTTTATCATGCAAACTCCTCTTGTGCCGAAATGTTCATGAATATCAAGTTATACATAAGAAATTAATTGAAAAATAAATATGATCAATGTTTCCATCAATCCAGTTCAATCTGAAATGATGGCTTTAAATAAAGTAATTTTTCATTATGTTAAATTCTCTCCTAATAATATCAGAGGATGTGTGTATGTGTTGGAACTTTATAGGATAAGCAATTAATGGTTTTAGATTTTGTGCAGATATACTTTGTAAAATAATAATATATCATCAGAGCATTTTGCATTTTCTTATCCCAGTAAAGAATTGTGGCTCTAAAGACATTTAATAATATAATAAATGAAATTTTGCAGTTTAACAATATTTTTTTGTGTTACATTTTCAAGGTTTTTCCCACTAGGATACATGTATGACTAATTGTATAGTGTACATTATTTCAACTATAAGATTTTTTTTCAAAAAGTATTTAGAATTGTTGTAAAATAGTCCCCCTCCTTCCATCCTTGTCCAACATTTTCTTTTATTTTATTTTAGGCCACAGTTACCTGAAATTACAGGAAAACACTGCATAGAATTTCAGAAGATTCACTCATACTTTCCTAATTTAGGAGATCAGAAATGAATGAAAGATCCATTTTTTATTGCAGATGCTGTATTAGATATCTCGTGTAATGAAAATCTCAGCTAGATAAATTTCTCCATGTTTTTTTTTCTTCACCACTTAATTTCGCCACTAAAGCATTGTACTAATGCCAGAATGGTATATTATAATTGTCCAAGTGTAATTTAAAGCAGTATTGTCTATGATAAGATTAAGTTCAAGATTCATTAACAGGATTAAATTAATCTGATCGAAACTAGTTGCCTTTAAAAAATATATAGCCTTAATAAAAATGCTTTTATAAAAATGATATTAATAATATGCCATTATTTTTAAATGTTATTAAAATGACATATTATTATATTTATGACATTTGCACTGTTATGTAGAATGACTTTATTGAAATGCATCTTATAAAAAAAGAATTATTTAAAAATTTGATTGCATACTAATCATAGAGCTTTCTACAAAACTGCAAAATTTCTTGACTATGAAAACTGTCGATATCGCTCATCTTTTATGCTGAAGGCTCGTTTTTATTTTGAATTATCTCTGAGAAATGAAGGAGAGGGGGGGGGAATGAGGGAGTGGTGGAAAGAAGAGGACACTTAGTAATTACCTAGACGTCATGAATGGCGTCACATGTGAAACAAAAACTGGTGTAGTTAGTGAATGGTTGTGACAGAATTCTTCCTTTGCTGTTTTCTTCATAGAAAATATAAATCGATGTAAAATTTCAGCGATTTCTCTCAAAGCCGTATTTGATGGAGAATATACAATTATTAATGCCGTATGTTTCAGTTATTTTCATATGAACAGAAATTAGCAAAACCGTAATACTAGTTGTGGCCAGAAGTCTATTTTTTTTATAGTTTCACCATTGTTTTGAATGTTTAGATCTGATTGAAGAACTGAGATAACTAGTATTAGGATTGAAAAACACAATTTGTTATTTAATAAGCGACCGCAAGTTCTAATTTTTACCAAAATACAACCTAAGTTAGTGATATTAGGAACATTGAAGTATTTGTACTTGTTAACTGATACGCCATTATTAAGTAATATTAGTCAAGAGCATGAACATGATATAAATTGCTTCAAGTTCTAGATTTATAGTCAAAATTTATTACTTGCTTTTGAATTAGAAAATTAGACTTATTTTTATTGCGTTGCATAAATTAGTTTTTAAATGCAATTTTTATTTCAGAAAAAATGTAATCGCAACAGTATTTCTCTGGCCTGAATATCAGTTATGTTTTAGCTCTTATTATATGTACTTGTACAAATTTGCTTCCCCAACTTGCGATCCAAATTTTGGACATCCAGCACATGAAGCATTTAAATTTGTGGGACCTAACAATAAGGTAATATTTATTTTTGTTCATGGTTTTCTGCTTTTCACTTTAATGTATTCAAAGTATATGGTAATATATAGTAATTGTCAAAAATTTTTTAAGTCGAAAGCTTGATGAATCTCCATGTTTAAAACCTCCAAGAGTTCACAAACTACATTTTTGTAAAATGTCCAGCTGTCTCTCTGTTACAAAGATAGGTCAAAAACATTTTCAACTAGACAATTAAAATTTGGTTTACAATCTTCACACTACATTTTCAGATTTCTATCAAATTTTGAATAAATTCTGTTCAGAGGAAATCTGGCCATTCGATTACGTTAAAACAATAATTACAAGAAGAGAGCTTTATAAGTGAGATTCGGTATGCATATTTAGCATGTATAGTGAAGATACCTATCAAATTTTGAACTAAATCCAACAATGGTTTAATAGTCTGTCGATCAGTTTTTTCTTAAACATGTGTGGCGAGTGAAAGTCGCGATACGAACCCGCGATGCTAAGGGCCAGCAGCTGAGTAGCAAAACCACAAAACTAAATGTATATTTCACTATCGTGGATGTTATCTGGCTTATGAAGCTAGCGGTATATTATACCCCCTCCTTGAATCGACGGAGAGATGAACGATTTTAAAGCGCCAAGTGAGTCTGATGGCTTTGTTTTGCGTGCTGCGTCAAGTGAGTTTTATGGATTTTGTTTTGCTTTCTGCGTCAAGTGAGTCTGGCAGCTTTGATTTGCTTTCTGCGTCAAGTGAGTCTGATAGCTTTGATTTGCTTTCTGCGTCAATTGAGTCTGACGGCTTTGTATTGCTTGCTGCATCAAGCGAGTCTGACGGCTTTGTTTTACTGCAGGTAGATGGTGCCTGAGGTTGCTTTGTTTTCAAGGTCACTGTGTGGTGGGTGAAGGTCGCGGTGCGAACCCATGACGCTAGGGCCGATAGCCGAATAACGTAATCACAATACTAAAAGTATACTTCAATATTGTAAATGTTATCTGGCTTATGAAGCTAGCTCCCCACATATAACCACGATCATTCAAAAATGCAGTGAATATATCGAATTAGGTACGAGATTTTGTGACTACAAGTGCAGTTTTGTGTCAAATCTTTTTTTTTTCAATCAGCTGAGAAAACACATCTGAAACTCAAATTCGATTTTCAGCTATTGTTAACGGATGCCAGAGATCAGCCGCTAAATAACTCGCCAAGGATGACATGACAGATTCAGTCAAATTGCTAAATTCATGCCAAAAGTTAGTATTTTATAATTATTGTAAGCTAATGCCATGTGAGGCATTTTCTACCACGACAGGTTTATTTGAGAATATGCAGCAGTTTGGGGGAAATCACTTCCTCTGGTTTATATCTGTCTACCCAAACTGGCAGTGTTTAGATTGTTTTCTGCATTATCCCCAGTTAAATGATCTCTACAATTTCTCTTCTAATAATAAAAATAATTTTGATGTATTAAAATAGAACTTAGTTTTACTGATTTTTAATATTTTCTGTACTATATTTCTGTATTTAAACTGTAAACTATTGATTTCATGACATTCCTTTTGTAACTAGGGATTTGTACTCCATAAACATAAGAGAGCCTAAAATGTTGATTACTTCTCTAAAATCTATTGATACTAACATTCTGATGCACATGTGATGTTTACATTCTGATTTCTGACACTTATTGTTTGATTTCGATAAGCTGCTCTTTACTTTAGAGAACAGGGATAGTTATGTTATTTTTTTTCTCCATTATATAACACAGTTTTTTGTTTTTGTGATTTACTTTTTATAGTTTCTTGCTTACTGTCTAATTGAATTTTCATTTCTGTATAGGATTTTTTTTTTATATAAGTATCTCCTTTGCTTATTTAGCAAATTATGTAATTTAAATTTAAGCATGTAATTTAGTTAATTCAATTGGCATTTCTTAAGGTTAGCTTCTGTTTAGTTAATTTCTGTAATAAATAATGTGGTTTGCAGATTATATTGCAATTTTTTGAATTAAGATTTTGTACAAGTTTTTTTTAAAGAAAGAGGAAGGAGGCTTTATTTTCCGGCTTATGCTCCTGAATAAGGGTTTTTTTTAAATTTATTTATTTAAGTATTAAAATAAACATATACTCTTCCCAATTATGTCATTTCCAATGATGTTAAAGGGTGGGGCAAGAAGTGGTCTAACAAGGATGAAACTGAAAGATTGAAAAAAAAAATCAATTGATTTTATTAAAAGCCCAAAAAAAAACTTTTCAGGTTCTAAAAAAAAAATAATAGTCCAGTCTTTACAATATAGAATTTTTTTGTATCTAGTTTTTCGAAATAAAATAACAAATAATAATATATTTTAAAAACTTGACAACGAAAAGCCTCATCTGTGAATAAAGAAGCTTGTTTCTAATGACCTTTCTAAGAATTGCGTTTCAGGGCATGGGTGGAGTTTGCTTGGAAAAATAAAAGATAATATGTTGATTAATTCCATTTGGAGTTGCAGGGTCTTTCACATCATAATGTAAAGATAAAATTAAATAGCTTTCATATTCATGTTGATTAGATGTTGGGGTACTTTGATATTCACAACAAATATTATTCCTGTCTTAAATCGACCATGAGTAAAATGCATATAACCACAGCCCAATCTGAAAATAAACTACAATACTAAAACTTATTTGGTATAGCATAATGGCAGTCCTGACAGAGAAAATTGAATGCTATCATTATTTCCCTGTTTTGATACTGTTTTTTTAACATTTTAAAATAATTTCATGTATTTGCATAATTTGTATGCTGAAAGTTCAATCGTGGTTTATTTTAGATTTTTTTGCAGACACGCCAATTACAATGGTTTTGCCTGACTCAAAATAAAAAATACAGCAACAGAGAGAGAAATGACCAGAAAAAGCTTTGCAAATACATGCAGGTAAAATTTATCAAATACATACTGTCGAACCTTTATATTTCAAGTCTTGGAGGAAAAAATTAGTTTCTTTTAGTATGCAGAATATGTTTTGTAAATTTTCTTAACTATTACATAGTAAACTAAACCTAGTTAAATTTTAAGGTTTAGGGAGTTTTAAAGGAATTAAACAATCACAGCAGTTTGATTGAAAAAAAATGTAATAAACAAAAAAAAAATTTCCAAATGTGATAATATACTTAATAAAATTCATAATTTTCTGCTCTATCTTTATTTTTTAATTATTTTAGTTTATACAAGAAGAAATAAAGCAAAACAATGTGAAGTTTACTGCAAAACTAGTATGTTAGAGATGAGCCTAACATTCTGCAGAAATTATTTAAGCTCCATCATTTTACAAAATAGCTACTTTTATTCCTCAAATAAATAAAAAGGATAAAATTAAAAGTTCAAAAACATATTAAAGTATCAGCAAAGCAATACTGCATTAATATTGGAGTAATATCATAAACTTTTCTTTGATAATGAGAGTAAAAATTTGATAATAAAAATTTGATAATAAAAATTTGAGATAATCGGCATTTTGGCCACATAACATTTACAATCATTCAGTTACTTTTATGATTCAGATGTGTAAAAAATTAAACTTTTCCCATTTTAATGGGAATATAAATATTTAAAAATATGCAAATATTATGTACCAGCTTAAATGGAAGCTTTCTAATCGTAATTTTAACTTTCTTGTACATGTAGTGTAAGAAACTACAATAATCATAAAAAAATTTTGAACTCGAGAGTTTGATAAAGCACCTTATTTTAGACCATCCTGAGTTGACATTTTTGGGGAGAGGTTCATCTATTATTCTGTCTGTGACAAAGATAATAATAATAAAAAAATGCTTTAAGCTGGATGGATGAAATTTGGTGTACAATCTTTACACCAAATTCGCAAATTTTTATCTAATTTTAAGCTAAATCCATTCAGAGGAAGTCTTTCTGGTTGTTCGTATATAAATTAAAATGATAATTATAAAATGGAGAGAGCTAAAGAGATAGAATTCGGCACACAAATTTAGCATTGATAATGTAACCACCTCTCAAATTTTGAGTCAAATGTAGGTTTGACGGTCTGTCGATCTGTACTTTCAGAAACATGTAAACATGATAACTCAAAAACACCATGAATGAAATGTATTTAGCATTGGATTTTGCGATTAAAGTTGTAACATTTTAACAATCATTGGTTTCAATCGATTGGGGGGGGGGAATTATTTAAAATACATATTCGATATTCAGCTGCAATGAACCACATTCCAGTGCTTAATTGCCAAATAACTTGCTAAGGATGATATGATAGAGTCAGTAAAACTGCTAAATGCATACCAAATTTTAATATATCTTTACTTGCCATGCAAGACCTTAACACCTTTATTAGAGAATATGCACGAACATTTTGGGGAGACCATTTCTGCTGGTTTTAGAAATTAATGAATTATTTATCCTCAAGCAAATGGAATATCCATGCCAGTTATTGCAAGTGCATAAAAAAATTTATATTTTAATATTAGAACAATTCAGGAAAATGTCAGACTTTAATCCATTAACAAATGTATAGCACCGACTAAAGAGATCTTTGTGTATCAGTAGTAATATATATTTTGAAGAAAATATAACTAAATATAAATATTAAAACAGATGTAGAATTGAAATCATACAAGCTTCAATTCATGATAATTAAATGTAGCTCCTAACCTACTTACTTCCAAATTTTGGACTTACCTAATTACTTTGTATACAGGTAAATATAAACCGGTACAGTTCAGGGACATCTTAACAAATGTGAGCTCCATGAGTTAAAGTGACTAATGTAACTAGGAATTTTTGCGGCTATGATCCAATAAAAATATCTTCTTTTTTTATAGTGTGATTGAAGAACCGGATTTAATTCACTTCTATTATATTGGATATTAGCATAAAGCTAAACATTTTTATACGGATAATATTGAAAATTTCTATTGCATGCATAATTTTCAATTTTTTTCTGACCTTTTTTTTTCTTTCATGTAAACATAATTATTATTGATATACATGCTTGCATGTCATCGCGAATTTGATGATGTCTACTCCAAGCTTTCTTCATCATTTTGTTTTTTACATATTTAAACTTGTAATTAAATATTTTTTTATTCAAAAATTATAATCTAGTTTTTACATACGACTTCGTACGCGTGGAAATTTTGTTGTGTATATGTGAGAACTGACCTTATGATCACAATATAAAATTTTATCAAACCATATCATTATGATGCTGTTAAAAATAATTTTTGTAAAAATAATATATAAAAAGTTTGCCGCACAATTTTAGCAAAATGGCTAAATGTGGCGCGAATGGCAACAATAGCGTTTCCAATCGTAAGGTTTCGATGAATGCTATAGAAAATTAACGGAAATATGGGGGGGGGTGATAAAAATGAAATCTGCTATGCGTATTTCGATGTATCATGTTAAAACATAATTTCTAATGAGCAAGCATCACATGCTGATGCAAGTTAAATCATATTTTTGTTCATTTTAATTGTTTCATTTAATGAGTCACTTTAGTATTAAAAATGATCAAAAACACTTTGTCTCGCTTTTATAGTTTAAAAAATATTCCATTTCCTATTTATTTCATTTCACATAATCACACGCTCAAAATGACATTTTCTAGGTTTTATTTGCTGTAGTAATTAACTTTTTTAAAAATCAGAGCTTTTATAAATGCAAATGTTAACTCGTTATTAAAAGCTGGGGTTTTTTTGAGATGCTTGTGCAGATAATAAATTTCTATTTTTATTCTACGGATTTTTGTTGACGCCAAAAACCGCATCCCCAAAACAACACCATGTTCTGACATGATAACAAATGCAGAAAAGTGGAATACACACTCAAAAAAAATAATGAAAGTAGGCAAAAGGAATACATACAACATGAAAAAAGCAAGGGAAATGAAAAAAAAATCGAATTACACTAACATTAAAAAAAAAAAAACGGCAGTGTAAACTCAAACAAAGGCCTACTGAAAAATTACTAACCACATAAAGTACTAAATAGTTGTATTTCAAAGATTATCCCACACAATTAACCTAAAAATAATTTATTTACATTGTGTACCTGAAATAAAACAAAACGGCAAACCAATTATTCAAAATCGTTTTGCTGATTTCTCTGGCGAAACAAAATCAAGTCCAAATCCATCTCGACAAATAGAACCACAAAGCTTGCGTGAATTTTCTACAGCAGTTGGGGTAACGCCATCCTGATTGGAAGCTTTTAAGTTCCTTTATTCTGTTTTAAGCTAATTCAAAAATACTTCAGAATGAATCCAAATGATCGATTAATTAACAATGTTTAATTTTAAATTAATTAAGCAATAAGAAAATAAACAGAATCGTTTGAAATAACCGGCTGAAAACATGTTAAACCTAACCTCATTAGCGGTGGAAAATAACAAACTGAAAACTTACTAATTTGGCTGCGCAGAAATGAAGATTTTTGGCTGTAAAATTACTTTTTAATTAATAAAAAAATAAACCACCCAATTAACCGGAATAAATAGTGGCTGATGTTCTGCTCTAGACTATAATCTATTTCTGTGCTAAATTTAATTCAGCTGTTCTGTCGTGATTGACTAACATCACCCATACATACATCAAAATTTTCGCATTTATAATAGTAGTATAGATACTGTTTTAGCAACCTTGAATCGATGGTACTGTTGGATTGTGGTCTAATTATACTACTCGATTAGTGAGAAATTTTATCAGTTAATTTTTGTATATGTTTCATTTCTTAATATTTAATATTCTTATGAAATGTTCTCAACTATTTTTTCTACAATCTTAATTGTTTATCCAGTGGCATATAGTTTTAGGTTATAATTTTTCAAACAAGTTATATTATTAGTTATCAAATTTTGGATATATATATATATATATATATATATATATATATATATATATATATCCAAAGTGTATCTACATTTTGACCATTCATTACATTATGTTATACATTTCTTATAACTATCTATCTACTTTTATTCAAATTGATTTGGGAATGTGAGGCCTTCAATTGAAATTTATTGTCACTTTCAAATTGCTAATCCGATTCTTGTTTATAAAAAGTATAGATTGTTTATGTGTGTAAAAAGTGTAACTATAAAACAGCGATTCATGATTCTGTAGTCAGAATGTTTAGTAATAAATTGTATTTTTTTTTCCAGGAGACAATAAAAGTTTACAAAAATGTCAACATCGGTTTTTATTGTATACTGGTAATTTCTTTCATTTCCACTTTATTTTCTGATAATTACTTTTGGACTTCAGGAAAAATAAATTCTGATACCCTTCTTTTTAGATCGTGCCATTTTTAGATGGATCTCCAGAATTTAAGTGGACAAGAGATTCCGGTTCATTCAATGTTTCTGGTGATTATTTTTTCCCTTCCAATTTATAATAATGATATTAGATGGTATGGCATAAGTTTATTTTGATTTTAAGTTTCATTCTTTGGTGGGTTGTTGGCTTAAAAAGATTAAATTTCAATTGTTTGAAAATTTATCTTTCTAAAAGAAGCTTATTAGGAAGATGCATATAAAAGGCATATTCTTTTCAATGGCTCTGAAGTATGCATAAAGTAATGTAATTATGGCACTTAACATAATGAATAAATTGAAATTCAATTTCCCTTTCATTCTTATTTGCGAGTTTGATGGTGCCGTCTAAATTCAATTTATTTTGGCTAATCGTTCTCTATTGCTATTGAATGTAAATAAAGATTATAGAAGCAAACATTGAACACTACAAAAGACTTTTAAATGATGTTATATGTATCTGAACTAATGCAATTCACCTGTTTTGATTTCCCAATTTGTATTTAATTGAACAGATCCACCGACACCTTTGCACAATAAGGACCGGTAGAACTGAGTCAGGAAGTAATATTGAATTAAGGGAAGACAATATTATGCGAATATCTTAATGTCCCTGCTTCCTTTCTATATATGTACGAACTTTGCTGTTAAATAGGTAATATATAGCTAGATTTGTAACCTCCTCTAAATAATGGTTAAGAGTTACGTGGTGGCTGAAATTTTTCAGTTAGATACTTCCTAGAGAGTACTGCCCATAAAATATACGTTTTCGGTCTTCAATTTAAATACATTCTCATATTTCAGTTTTCTTTCTTTTTATTTTTTCATTCTTTTTTCGTGTAAGCAATATGATGAATGAAGAAGAATATAGCGAAAGAATAATAAATATTCTGGTAAACGGGCAACTACAAGCTGTCTTGAATATTTTCTCCAACTTAATCTTTTAACCTGTAGCATTAAATCGATTTGGTGACTTAATTATTGAATATCGAATTGTTATAGTGTCTGTATTGGTTTCTCTTTATAGGTACAGAGAATCGAATGCACGCTGAGATACTTCTCAGTGTGTGCTTCTGCATTTAATATTTTGTTTGGGCGGAAATTTTCACGAATGCACTACGAATCTTTAAAAAAGCAGAAAGTGATGAGTTTTAATGAAAACTACATCATATTGCATGTGTTAATGAATGTAGGATTTCACTTGCCAGTTTAGAACTACCAATGTCATTGGGACTAAATGGTCATCAATGTCATTGGGACTAAATGTCATCAATAAAATCAATCAATGTCATCATCTTTAGACAATTTCGTTTGTATCTATGGGCTCAACTCTCTTTCTATAACTCTCAACTCTCTTCCTGAATGACGATCTACGTCTTTTCGTTCTTTTCGTCAGATGGAAAGGGAAAGTGACAGTAGAAATCTTTTTAGTCGTAGAATCTGTCTGGTTGACATTTGGTTAGAGAAATTTTCCATAGAAATAGTCACTGATAAACTTGGACTTAAATTCCATTCATACTTTGGAAAAATATACATCATTTCTCACAGCATCCTTAACAGAGATAAATTCGAACTGAATTTAATAGGCCGTGTTTCTCGGATATGTAGAACTTGTTAATCTCTATATGGTGGTGCGAAGGCATATGATAATATTTTTTTCTTTAAACCATAAGCCATAAGACTGGTTTCTTGTCTGTCTTTTCATTTGCATATAAGTGGTAACTCACAAAATAGCACATCAAATAAATGAAATTCAAAATGATGTAGATCTGTATTGAATTTTGGACACTGATTAATAAAAGGAAGAAGTCCAAAACATATTTTTGATATTTTTTACTATATAGTGAATCTCATGACATAACATGTCTTATTACGGAATTATATACGAGAATAAAGGGAAAAACACCCTTGCTTATTATGTATATAATATATGTTTATATTTCATTAAATGATTTTGAATTTAATATTGTCGCAATGGACTGGGTGATCCAAAAGTCTGAAACAACTTTAAAAATTAATAATTCAAAAACAAATTAAGATAAAAAGATGTGGTTCGTACCAAATAAATTTTACATTAACAGACGGCGCTATAGAGTCACTGATATTGGTTTACGCTAACAGTACAACTGTTATAAAAAGAGCGGATTCATCAGGCATTGAAGTGCTTTCCAATAGACTGTATGAATGGTGCATTTGAGAGAGAACTAAAAAAATCGGGGGGTTTCAATTAGAAAAATAGTGAGATTCTCACAATATAAGACTAGGAGACCACTTTCCATCCTTCTTGTTGAGCTAAATAAAAGCAGCGTCTTTAATAGAATTTACAATGTCACCGACATAGAATACTTAAGAGTAAATGTTGAACGCTAAAGGGGACGTGATTCTATCTCACAATGTTCCAATTGCAACTTATTTTTTCATGTAGCTAGTAACTGCGCTTTGAAACTAAATCATGAAATGTGCCTTAGGTGCAAGGGAGCTCACCAAACATGGAACTGCCCCCAGAAGGATAAAATAGAAAATCTAAAATGTATCAACTGCGAGCAGTTTGGGAATACTGCTGCGTATAGAGGATGTCCCAAATTCCCCCAAAGTCAAACCTCCCAGAAAAATAGATTAAATTATCTAAAATCAAATTTTGTAAAACCTAATTTCTCCTACGCCAGCTCGCTAAAAACTAATTTTCCCAATAATCCGGACCAATCTATGTTCATCATGTTCTAGTAAACAATTCTAATACCCCTCCCCTGAAATTAGTGAAAGTTTTATCCCCGGAATTAAAAATCTATTCCTGCTCTTCCCCTAATTGATAATTGCTACCAAAGAAATGAAAACTACTAATGATCTTATGTTTAAGTTATTTATCCTTTTCAACGTGAACCAGTAAGCTTACTTATACCTGGACTACGAAAACGCACCCAAAATTAAGTTTAGTCTCTCTACTCTCCAGTCAGCAGACAATAGAAATGCAGCTTCTTTCTACACCACGCTCCCACACATTGGTACCACCATGAGGGAAAATAAAAGTCAAAGCCAGTGCATCCAAAACTGCGACTCTGTCAACAATCAGCCAAGTCCAGGAATAAGTCCCTGTCGGGGCTAGGTGCCCCGTCAACCCTACAAATAGGCATTAAAAGGCTATCCTTATTGGAGAAAGTCGTCTTGGTTAAACTCTTTTACAAAAACGCAAAAAGTTCCAGTCTGGCATTGCGAACATATCGTATCATGAAAGGTGTGCGAGAGGGCAAAGGACCAATTATATGCTCTAAATTGACAAAAACGATGCAGAAATTTGAATAGACTCTTTGGCTTCACGTCCGAAAAGTGGCTGGCCTACGGATTCAGCTATTGTTGTTCCGATAGTCGAACCGTGTGTGCAATCGATGTAAGCCGTTCCTGCACACGAGGAATGCGTCCCTCGAGAAGTTGCGAGGCAGACAAGCTTGTCTTACGGATCTGTATGGAGAGCATTGCGAATAAAAATGAAACGGATCTGTATGGAAGAGCACTGCGAATAACAGAAACGATATCCGTACAATCTACACCACAACCAATAACTGAAATCTGGCGATTTCATCCAGAGACGAGATTTTATGAATTGGGTATTCGTTAAAATGAAACAGCAGAACAACTGGCTTCACACTGCCTGGCTGTGTTATAATACCTAATTGTCGTGTGTGGAGCACAGAAAATCCACATGCATTTGTTGTAGAACTACTGCATCAACCAAAAGTGAACGTCTGATGCGGTTTTAATGCTGATTTTTTATGCCTGTTTTTTTTTTCCGAGGAAGTCACCGAGACGGGTTTAAAAAGAGTTTCTGTAACTGGTGATAGATATGCAGCCTTGTTGCAGTACAAGATTATTCCAGAATAGCAAACGCGTCATGCACTAAGGACAATCCCCTGTATGCAAGATGAGGCGCCACCGTATATCTTTGTGCCAGTGCATCGACTGCCTACGCTCAAAATGTGGGGAGGATCGCATTATCAGTCGAAATTTTAAAAACGTATGGCCTCCAAGATCTCCAGATCTGACACCTTGTGACTTTTGGTTATGGGGTTACTTGAAATCCAGGGTATACCTTGACT
The DNA here is from genome assembly GCA_026289955.1 of Argiope argentata. Taxonomy (NCBI): domain Eukaryota; kingdom Metazoa; phylum Arthropoda; class Arachnida; order Araneae; family Araneidae; genus Argiope; species Argiope argentata. Next base: position 1,849,190 of record JAOUZG010001441.1, on the reverse strand, counting down.
AACTACAAACATTGGAAAATTTGAAACATTCGCCAATATATATTTGCTATACCAAAGGAAATATTGTTGAATTCTGTTAACTGTACTTCGTCTGACAGTTGTGCTGCTGAATGACGGACCTCACATTAAACAGCTGTAAAATTTAGCAACTGAGTTTGACTGTAACTGTTATTTGAGTAAGCAATCTGTGTGTCAAATAAAAATTTCTAATATCATAGTCTCCTGGCATAATACGATATCAGTGGCACTACAACGTCGTCTGTTAGTGGAAAACAGAACAATCTTTTTTATTGCGTCTTACAGACTCCGGTTTCTTTACCATTTATTTAGTGGAAACTGCACTTTCTTTTTCTTTCTTTTTTAATCTTCATTCATTTTTGAAATTTTAATTTTAAAAATTGTTCGACTTTTGCATCACTGGGTATTTCATGCAGTAAGGGTCATCTATTTCCCTTACTGTAAGATACTGATCAGCCGTCTGATATTCTCATAGAGCTAAGGTACTGAAGACTGAAATATTTATATACTTCTATGGATAATCCCTTAAAGGGAATTTTTAAAGGGAAATTTTTTAGCCGCACAAAGCTGTCTGCGAAGTAGAGTAAAACCCTGTTAAATCTTTTAATGTTGTATATGCTCTGTTCGTGTCGCGTGTTCAATGTTTAAATATATATTAAAATTTTATAAAATAAGTTATTTTTGTCCATATTGATTACCTATTCATTGGGCCCAGTATAAAAACTTAACTCGTGCACATTCATTTCATATCTAAATCAGATTTTTGATTTTTTAAAGATTAGTTTTGTTCATGTATATGTTTGTGACTGATCATTTTATGTGTGATAAAATGCGTTTTGATTCAATATGGATACATTTTGACGTTTTTATCATTAAAGTTATCTAAGTTACTAAGAAAGAGGTTAAAAGCTTCATTTTATATTTTTATTCAATCCCTACTATTAGCTCACACTCTCCTTATATATAAATATATATTGTTCAAAATTTCAATCGTTAATAAAATACCTTTGATTCATCCAATCAAGTTGAAGTAAATTTTTTAAAACTTGTGGTGAATGACATTTGATGTTAATATATGTTTTTTTCATCTATTAATTCATTAATTTTTTATTAATTAATTAAAAGCTAACTTTCTTGGCAAAAATCTTTATTTCCCCTCCGCCAAGTAAGTGACGAATTCAGTTTGTTTTCCCCACACACAAATGAGGTTAGGCTTAACATGTTTTCAGCCGATTATTTTAAACGACTCTGTTTATTTTATATTTGTTTGGTGTATTTAAAATCAAACAATGTTAATTAATCGATTTTTCAGGCTCATTTTTAAGTACTTTAGAATTAAAATAATACAAAATAAAGATAATTAGAAATTTCTCATCTTTATGGCGTTACCCTAACTGGAGTAGAAAAAGCACGTATTTTGCGTTGTCACAATTTGCGTTGAAAATTCATTGCTAGTATAATTATTTGATTAATTACTTATAGTAATTGTAATTGTTAGACCGGGATAGCCTGGTTGGTATGGCGTTGGATTCGTTACCCCCGGGCTGCGAGTTCGAACCCACCAGTCTAAGACTCTCCATGTGTGAGAGACCACCATCAACTTCTTAACTTAGAAACAGAAACAAAAACAAAAAATCAAATAAATAGTAACAAACAAAAATAATAGTTCAACACTATAAATAGAAAGAAGAATGGAAAATTACCATAAAATTTGCTTTCTATTTTGTGTTTCATATTATGATTCTGTCGTATTAATTATAATAATTTAATAAAAAGTGACAAAAATAATAATAAAATTTTTTTAACCAAAGTTGGAATTGATTTAAAAAATTGTTTTTTTACACTACTTGTTTTTAGAGTAAAATTTGTCTTTTACAGAAACTGTTGTGAGTAACCGCACAAAAGTGGACCAAAGAGAGAATAATCCAGCATTTAGCCCCAAAGTGATTGTAGCAATCAGTTTTCTGTTGTTTTTCTCTTCTTTTGCGTTATGGTCCTGTTCCGAACACATCAAAAGTAAAAGCTTTGCTTCATATTTTACTTTATTGTAATTATTCTTCAAAAAAATTGAAATATATATATATATATATAGATATTATAAAATTTAATACCTGTAATATATTTTAGGATCTAAAGTAACAGCCGATAAAGAAGTTCCTGGGAAAAGTGACGAAAGTGAGTTTTATTTTGTCATCGATGACTCCCACATTGCATTTGTTTGTATCTTAAAGGATCAAGCTACTCTTTCCCTCCCGTTTCTTTTTTATTATCATTTTCTGACTCGCAATTGTATCTAAAATATACAAATATTGCATCATTTTATATATGAGTAAAAATATTTTTATAATATCAGTTATGAGTAAGAAATTAAGTATTAGTATTAAACCCAAAAAAATGATAAAATGTCTTCTTACTTTAATACTGTAATGAAAACTTTTCTGGAATTCTTCATTTAAATTACAATTATAGTAGATTTCATTTCCAAACTTTTATAAAACACGTTTACAAACTCTACAAACATCTGGCAGCATTCAGGAATTTTTTTTCTTAATATCGTTTGAAAATAAATTTATTTTCAATAATATAGGTGTAACTCTGTTGAAGGCCCAAAATGAGGAATATTATTGAGTCAGGAACATGCATTAAATTTAGTTTTCGAAATGGAAATTTCTGTTGCAAAAGCATTTGAGATATTACCAGAAGCTTTTAAAAACAAGAGTATTTGATTAGTTTAAAAATGATAGAGATGGCCCGTGATCTGGTAGATCGTCCCTTTCGATAAATAATGATGTCGCTAAGTTCAGAAAATTTGTGTTTTACTATAAGAGACATTATTGAAGCAGTTCTTACATTATTTTGTGCCTGATAAACAATTTTAAAAGATCAGTCAGAGTTGTGGTGTATCGCTTCTCAATTTTCACCTAATACAATAATTTCCTGAAGTGGTCCGACAGAGACTTTCTCAAAGCAATCCCTTTTTAAAACGCATTATTACTAGCGGTGAAAAGTTGAGGTATGCCTTTTACACAAAAACACTTCAACAATCAAATGAAGGGTGCTTGAAAGATGAAGCAAGACCGAAAGACCGTAATATTTGGGAAGATAAATATCAACATATTTATTTTACTTTTTAAAGAAAAATGAAATGTAGCTTTTTTCTTGGCTACTTATTCATTTTTTCTTAGCATGGAAATGTTCCAGTTTTTAAATATACGTATTTATCAGTTTTCTGTTTTTATAAAAATGGAAATTTTTTAATAATTTTCTGCACATTTTATATTATGAAATTTTACAATTTAATTACAAAAACACATAATGGAACAGCTTTAATGTACAGTCATTTTCGCCAAAAAATAGTTTGTCACCAAATTTTAGCGAAACGGCCGAATGCGGTGTGAATGGTAGCAATAACATTCCCAATCATAAGGTTTCGATGAACGTTGCAAATTAACGTAAACAGAAAAAAAAAATCAATGAATGCAGTAATATGGAATGCACTCAAAAAAATTTAATCGAAAATAATGAAAGTAGGCAAAAGGAATACGTATAGCTGGAAAAAAATCGAAAGAAATGAACAGGAAAGATAGAATAATATTAACACAAGAACAGCGTAAGAAACTGGTGCTTTTCTTAAGTAGAAATGGGAAAGAATAAATACACTTACTGGGTTTAACTAATTTTTCTTATGAGCAGGAAACGATGTAAGAATTTTTATACAAAACAGCTGAACTTTCCAGTGATGAAAACGTCTTTTTGAAGAGAAATCCACAAAACAATAAATCAATCCCAAATAATTCCATTAAAATGTTAAAATTAGAATGTTAAATTAATTCCATTAGAAGATAATGTTAAAATGAAAAACGGTTAAATAATTTTTAAAAAAACGATTCAAAAAGCTCGGGTAGATGTTTTCAGATTTTTTATTTTTATTTTCTGTTCTGATGAAATTCGTCAGCAAACGATTTTAAACAGAACAAAATAATTGCTCCTTTTAGAGAATAAATAATTTTTATTAAAATATTCCTTTTATTAGAATAAATAATTATTTTTAATCATAAAGAATTCCGTTAGAATAATAAGGTATTGTTGAAATGAAAAACTTAAATAAAAACAAACGATTCAAAAAGCTCGGACAGATGTTTTCAGATTTTTTTTTATTTTTGGGCGGAAAAGTTAGTTTTTAATTCATAAAAAATTAACCACTCAATTAACCGGAATAAAAATTAGCCTATGTTCTTCTGTAGACTATAATCTATATATGTGCTAAATTTCATCCAATTTCCTCCAGCCGTTCTGGCATGATTGAATCACATCATCCATTTATCCAAACTTTCACATTTATAATAGTAGTATAGATATATCTTCTCTTTTTTGAAACAGTGCAAATTATATTTTTTAACAAAAATATATTAGGAAGTTATCTGGAAAAAAATGCAGATTAATATTTAATTAATTGAAATTTTGTTTAAAATTCCAAAAATATCGCTAAGAAGTGTACATTCTAAGATAGATATCTGCCATATTTGATATTTCCAGGTCAAATGATGTGACCTGTTGAACATCAACAGAATAGATACACACTCATTATTAGTAGAGCTTTATTATTTTCGGGAAGATAATAGCACTTCTATGATCTACGAAATCTGAAATTTGTATATATGATCTTTATATTTCCTTTTAGATTTTCGTTTTGAAATATTTTTCTCTCTCACTTTTAGAGGAAGAGAAAGAAAACATACCTTTGTTGCCATTGGTCGTGGATACCGTCTACCTTTTTCATCCCGGCGATGATGATCCCGTAGCGGATAAAGTTTTGTGGTTAAAGCAGTATCTCCAGGAAGAGACACAATTAAACGTTGTTACTTTAAGGGATGTCCTACCTCAATATTCGCAGCGACCTAATAGATATATTTCTGAGATGTTGAGTTGTGATTGTTCTGGAACTGGACCTTATTGTACGAGCAATAAGAAATTTATTGTCGTCATCTCTGAGAAAGTTCTATATGATTTTCACGACAGCAATTACATATGGGTAAGATTTTATGCTTCTCCTTCTTGTACTTAAATTATTTATGCGATCGAGTTGAAAGTACTTGTGGTCTAGTCCCGGAGATCAGCTGAATTTATTATTTCCTAGGTGTCTGGCCTTTGAAGATCCACTTGCCGTTATTTCTTTAGATCTACAATATAGAATCTGAATAAGGAGGCTTACTTTTGTTGGGCCTCCCGTAATTTCTGCATTAAACTTAACTTAATTGGATTCTTCACTTTCAGAGAATTTTAAGAAAATCGTACTCTATTCTCATTAATTGACGCTAGTTCTCCAGAAAATCGATCTGAAAAACAATAATATCTAATGCACTAAAAAGTCGTTCCATTTAATACACTAGAACTATTTCTCACATCTTCATTGCTATTTTTTTTTTTTTTCATAAGGAGACATTTAAAATAACTTATGTGTATTGCACTCCAGCTATTAATGAAATAGCGTTCATCTTCAGAAAGGTTTTCACATTTGTTAATAATTTTTCTATGATTCTACACAAAGGTAACCGCGATTCTAATTAAGAATTGTCAACGTTATTCATGCAATTTCAAAGCTTGGTGTTGAAGCCTCCGAAAAAGCAATAAGATCGTTTTGTGGGCTTGGAACACCGACTTTATCCGCCATTACGGTTCGAAAATAACCAATGTTTCAACTTTCTACTGTGGTCTCTCAGTTTCCTACAACAGAGTAACGTGATCCCATTCATGTATCGAATTTGTAAGCTCTTTTTGCGTGCAAATTCAATGTATTTGCATCACGGGTACCCCAGTTTGTATGCTAAATGCACTCACTTATTGATAAGCAGTCTGATTCTGTGTGTGTATAACTTGTGACCTGGTACGGGATGCGAATGGCACCATTTCATTATCTGGAATTTGAAAATAGGACCCTTATTATATGATTGCCAGCTGGAGAGGTTATGTGGATTTCACTGATTTCTTATTTTATACTTTGAATGTATAACTATCCTCTAATGCATAACAAGTGTAAATGACAAGAAACAACAGAGGGTCATCTAGTTTAAACACCATACAATATCCCCCCCTTCTACAGTATTTCTAATATAAATTACATTGAAAAAAGGCTTGTTTGATTGAGATTAAAAGTATGTAGCAGTAATCTCCCTGATGAACCAGCTGACCGTCAAAGATTAAACAATGATTTTGATTCATATTTTAAATACATCTAGTATCTTTTTTTTAAAAAACAATTGTATGCATTTTTAGGATAAATTCTGTTTTTTAATACCAAAATTCTCCCTTCTTTAGAAATTTCAGGAAGAAAAGGCGTTTCGTGAAGTGCTTGAGTTTGTTGAGTGCACCGACTGGAGAAAAGCCTTTTGTCATTTGTTCTTAGTTGTTTTCAACGAAAGCATTTGCATCGATCGTAGATTCGAGAGATTCCTACCAACGACAACCAAAGGAGTCGCCTATGTTATGCCGAATGGCGTGATAAATTTGTGTAAGAAACTAAATTTTACATATCCGAGGCATTTGCCTTTAGAGAACTTAAGCATCCCGTTGGAGCAGTACAATGTCAGGTTTCCCGAATAGGAATAGCAAACGCTTATTCTGTGAGGCGTCTACCGCTCGTGAAACACAAACTTTGGCTTTAAATGTTCTTTTCTTGAGCAAATAAAGAGAAAACGCTAGTTCTGTTCCTCTAAAAAAAATCAGTTATTCGTGACAAATATATAGTTATAGAGAAAAACAACAACAATTAAAACAATTTTATGTGTGAATTCTAAAATAAGAAAAATGACTCAAAATAATTTGTTACTTTTTTTAAAATTCACTCAGAGGCTGGTTTTGAAAATTGCTATACAGTCGGTTTGAAACTAATTACTTTCAATTTAAGCACAATAACTTTTAGTGAGTAATTTAAGTTCTTAGCTTGCTTTTAGTTAATTACAGGTTTTAAAAAAGTTGTTACTTTCTTAAGTATGTAAAAAAGGCACTTCTTTGAGTATAGAATATGCGTGTTTGCCAAAAATAAAGTTAATGAATGCCTATAATCAAAATCATTTGGAGCGTGCTATCTTTCACTAGTGCAGTAACTCATTTTTGAGGCCTATATCAAATAGCAAGGGTCACAGTGGTGTGGCGATCTCAAGCTGAAGGCCAAAAAGTTAGCATCAAAGAACTATCATGTAATTAAATCATGTTGAATCAGTGAGCTGTTATGCCCTCCTATTAGTCCGGTGCGGAAATTTGTAGAAGCGGTATCTGATTCTAAACCACCTAGTCATCTGACTGTAGTTCAAAATTATAAGAGCCATCCCCCAATAGCTCTCATATTGCTTTCAAATGGCATATAAAAATAAATGAACTAAACCGAAAATGTATTATTCTATAGTTTCTCAACTAATTTTTACCAAGTGGAATAACTCTGCCATTTTCAATTTTGTATTAGAATTATTACCCTGGACACCTGCAAGTGACTCGGGAGCCACAGTTTAGTAGTAACCTTTATTTCACGGTCGCGATTTTTTTTCTTCCCTATTTAGTTTGAAAAACCTATTTTGCACGGAACTGTAAGAATTGAGTTGAAAGTAATGTAGGTTTTTGTTTACATTTAAAAAAAAATGAAGTGCATTAAGTGTATTGTAAAGACAAGGTCAAGACTGTTCTTTTTAGGAAATTCGGTAAACAACAACCATTTTACTTATTCAGGTTCAGGGTCACTACCTAGTCAATTTATTGATGTATGTACAAATAATTATTATATGTATATTATTCTATAGTTCCTCAACTAATTTTTACCAAGTGGAATAACTTTTGTGGTAAATTTTTTAAGTGAAATGAAAGTAATAATTCTGCCATTTTCAATTTTGTATTAGAATTATTACCCAGGACACATGCAAGTGACTCAGTAGCTACAGTTTAGTAGTAACCTTTATTTCACGGTCGCAATCCCCCCCCCCCTGTTTGGACGGAACTGTAAGAATTGAGTTGAAAGTAATGTAGGTTTTACTTTACTTTTTTTTAAAAAAAATGAGGTGCATTAAGTGTGTTGTAAAGACAAGGTCAGAAATGTTCTTTTTTGGAAATTCGGTGGACAACAACCATTTTACTTATCCAGGGTCATTACCTAGTCAATTTATTGATGTATGTACAAATAATTATTATATGTGTATTATTTTTTTAAAAAAATATTTGATTTATTTTTGAATAATAAAATATTTTTAAATCTTTGTGCTGAAATTTAATTATTTTCTTTCTTTGAAACCATTATGTTTTGATGTAACTATATTCGTAACTGAACTTTTCCTCATTCCCTTCCTCCCCCCCCCCGTCCTTATAAGTTTTTACTGTATTTTGTTTTCGGTGAATCATTATGACAACCAATTTTTTTTTTAAGCTCCATTTTAGATTCTGTAAAATATTTCGATCAATTATTGATTCCTTAATTTATTGGCCATTAAGAAAACATACGTTTAGACGCAGTATTAAACAGTCTATCTTAAGATAGCTAGATTGTCTTTTAATCTGATGAATTATCCCCATACTAGGGGTCTACAAAGAATGAAATTGTTCAAATTAAAATTAAGTTTTATTTTAATTTCGAATGTAAATTGTTTGCCCTTAAATTCGCATGCTAATCAATCATAGTAAAATTTGTCAATTTTACGTATCTTCCATCACTTATACATCAATGGGAATGATACTGAAGAATTCTGAAAGAATAAAAATGTGGATATAAAGTATATGTACATAATTTTGCTTTCGCAAGTTAGTAGTAATTCTTTACTTAGTTTTCGAAAAGATTCAGCTTCTATGATTCTCAAGAAACATATCAACATACAAGCTTAGTTTTGCTTTTAATTAAAAATTTAAGTATTATTAGCTAAAATAAATGTTACTTTATTTTTTACTAGCCGTCTTTGGTGACCAGCCAGTTCAGCCGTATTAATTCTAGCTAAAATGTTCAATTAATATTTTAGGTAACTTTTTCTCATATTGGGTTTTACAGAAAAATATTTTTAAGTTTAAAATTTTGATAGTCATATTATTCACTTATACCGTTCTGTAGGCCCTAAGCAGTTCTGTTGTCATATGACGCATCTCACTCTAATTTTCTATAATTCCCATAAAGCTCAATTTTAAATTAAAGTGGAAAATCTGAAATTACAATTAATGTAAAGACGTATTTTAGTGAATCCCAGCAAGTTTTTTTTTTTTTTTTTTTTTTTTTTTTTTTTAAATTATAAGAACTGAAAGCAGAGTCGTTCGGCATTGAAGTCTTATATGCTTTACAGAATACTTTTCTTGATTTATAATACCTCAAAGGATTATTAATATTTTCGCAAATTGTAGTTAAAAAAACCCCTCAAAATGTCAGTTAATTTTTAATTAATTGAAATTCTAATTAAAAATTTGAAAAAATCTCTCTGAGGTGAACATTTTCGATCACCAAGGTATACATGTGCCATATTTGGTAGATGCAGGTCGATTAGTTTGGTCTGTAGAGCGCCAATACACATACACATTAAACTTTATTAAAAGTATAGATTTGAAATGATTCAAAGAAAAATCATTAATTCTACATGTCAGTTCCAACTTTGATTGCTAATTTTGCATATTGTTTTAAATATTTTCAAGCCTATGAAATCTACGAATTATTTAAAATTGTTTCCGATACTTAATAAAGAATTTGTAATTATAGAAATTTCCCACAAAATGAAATTCATCGAAGTTTACATATAAGAAATCTTGGTAGATGGAAACGGTTTTTAAACTTTAAAAAAAATAATTATATCTATAAAATGTATATTACGATTTTTTTTAAATGAAAGTTCTATTAATTTCACATAAAAAAATCACAAGAAATCTATTCATTATAAAACATAGGTACAAATATTAACGTCACAATGAGAAGTTTTTTGCATTTATTAGAATTGAACATTAGTTTAATTGGGCGGGGAAAGCCTGGTTGGTAGAGCATTGGACTCGTATTTCTTAGGTTGCGAGCTCGAACCTAGTCGGCCAAAGACGTGATGGCTGGCGCTCGTAAAATCTGTTGTGTTCACAAAGTTCTCCATTTCGGGAGTAATATCAATGGGGTTAATGGGTCAGAGGTGATCGTTCTCTGTTCCAGAAGTAAATTACGATCTGTAGATGAATGAATGAAGTCTGCTCCGTAAATAGGGTTTTTGACGTATGTGAGTTAGAAGTCAGACTTCTACCCGCGGGTGTCTAGATGTCCATACCCTCAGAAGCTATTGCGCCCCTCCTTCCGTTATAAAGCGTTACACAACTACGATATTTGTTTAATTATGCTATTATTAACTTCATTAAAAACAGCTTAATAATTTACCATTTGCATTTTTATTTATTTATTTACTTATTCAACGAACTTGCTAAGCAAGTTGCAGTAAATTGCATTCAAATACTGATCTTCATTCTGGAATTTCTGAAGTATCAACTCCCTAAAATACGAATGAGAAAGATTCACGCTAACAATGGAACCGCGATAGTACAAACTTTAAAATTTATTTCTATCCAGGTAGCACATCATGTAGCATAATATTGTACAATATTGTGCGATATTATATGATATTAAACAATATTGTGAATATTGATTAATATTGTGCAATATTTGTGTTCTACTAGGAATAAGTATCGCTGTTTTGTGTACAAAATATTTTGAGCAAAGTCAATGTTGTTAGTAATATTTTTCCAAATTGAAAATTTTAATGTTTCTCAAGCTCCTAAAAGTTAAGGTAAATTAAGTTGCTTCCAGGAGAAATATAAATCAGATAAATGTTTACGGATAGTAAAAACCACCATCTGCTTCAAATATTACTGCATGTTTTATGAACCAAAAAAATTTAAACTTCAAAAAAGAAAAGAAAAAAAATGATAATTTTTTACATTCGGACAAATATAATAAGAGTAAACATATAAATATGAACGACAGCGATAATTATAATGATGATACTGATGTTGTGGAGCTGTGAATCTCCGTTCTGTATTAGCACTTTACACCAGACAATATTATTAAAACATCATAATATTATCCGACATGTGAATATCCATCAACAGTGTGAGTATATATATCTTGTGCTAATACGTTAGGAATTCAAAAACATGCTGTAAAAGATGCATATCAACAGGGCCGAAATAAGGCAGGGACATATCCCTAGTAGCACAAAAATATTGTATAATATCCCAAAGGTATTGAACTATATTGTGAATACCGAGTTATACCGAATACCGTATCAACAATATCATGCAATATCAAATTATATTCAAGATATTTCAAAATTTTTAAAGTATTTTAAACTTAAGATTTTGGCCCTAATATATTAGTATTTGTCTAATAATTCAGTTTATTTGTGATTTTATTTCAAGAAATTCAGCAGGGCAATTTTTCATTAAGAAGTCGAATATTGTATAACGTTGTTAAATATTGTGTAAACGATATTGTATACACAATATTTAACAATGTTAAAAAAATATTACGAAAATCATATTGCGAATTCTACGTAAAATTACATTGTTCAACACTGTGGTGACATTATAACTTTGTATTTAACGTTATGGCACAACTTTTTACTTTTCTCTTGATGTTTTCACACGACCAAACAATTTGGTATTAGAAAATATCCTGTTATATATATATATATATATATATATATATATATATATATATATATAT
>JAOUZG010001441.1:1793611-1837455 GCA_026289955.1 Argiope argentata | reverse complement strand
TATATATATATATATATATATATATATATATATATATATATATATATTGACTTATATATGGGAAATAAAATTAATTAATGTTAATTTTAAAAGAACTAATTGGGTATATAAATAGTTATATATACACTGAACTGACAAAAGTCATGAAATAGCAATATACAAGTATACAGATGGCAGTAGTATCGCAGCGAAAAAGTATAAATGCGCAGTTCGTTTTCCAGAGCTTTCATTTGTGTTCAAGTTATTCATGTGAACAGGTTTTTCGTGATTTATGGCAGCACGACGAGAATTAACAGACTTTGAACGTGGAATGTTAGTTGGAGCTAGACGCATGGGTCATTCCATTGCGGATATCCTTAGTGAATTCAACATTCCGAGATCCACAGTATCAAGAGTGTGCCGAGAGTATGAAATTTCAGGCATCACATCCCATCATGGACAGCGCAGTGGACGACCACCTGCACTTAATGACCGAGACCGCCGACATCTGTGTAGAATGGTCAATGTTAATAGACACGCAGCACTTCGTGAAATAACTGCAGGAATCAATGTGGGACGTAAGAGGGACGTGTCCGATAGGACTGTGCGGCGAAATTTGTGAAAGATGGACAATTGTCCTGGGCCCCAAATTGAATAGAAATTTTATTTTACTTTTCCTTCTTTAATGAATGTTCTTCATTACTAAAGTTGTAAACCATAGGGGCCCCGAAAAAGTTTTTGAACCGGGCCCCATCTGGGCTAAGTCGGGCCCTGCATGTCAATCTCTTCAGATACAGATATATTACGTTCCGAAATTGTAACCTAGTTCAATCGAAAATACAAACATGGAGATAGATTTTGCTATTTAAATAAATTCTATAGTTTTAGTTTTAAGTAATTAAAATATTTCGTTTCTCGAATCATTTTCTGCTGCTAGCGTCGTCATTATCTAGAAAATAATAGCATTTTAAACTATAAATATGATGTCTTTATTGTTAAAAATACAGCCATTGAGAAAAAAAATGCTACGAGAAAAGTAAAAAGAATAATTGTCTTTTGAAACATCAATTGAGCTTCCTCACTGTAATACAGTATAAAATTAAGGCGAAAATAACTCAATTTTTTGAAATTCTATTTTGTAAATACATAAAAAGCATGAAATGAAACAAGAAAATTTTTCACTACATGATTATTACTTTATACAAAATCTTATTGATAATATTTAAACAAAAGATTAGTGTTAGAGAAAGTGAATCGCTACTCTGTACATCTGTTGAAATTAAAAGTATTGATTACAAATCGTATTTTGGTTTCTGACCTTAGTAGAAAATCATTAGAAAGTTCTTGTTCAAAAGAAATAGACACAGATCTGGAATCCCAAAAGTTGCACACTTCTTATATTAAATATCCTACTAGATATATTGGTTGATAAAGTGCAACCTAAAATATTTGAAGCGATGCCAACAGCTGAAAACTTTTCCATCCTTGCAGTCAAGCCCATATTTTAAATAAATAAGAGTATTATCGATACATGTACGCCATATATGTAATAGGACCATTCACTAAGAAATTTTATACATTGAACAATTGAAAATATTAGAAGCTGAATGCCTGTCATCGAAAATTGTAAAGGATAGAATAAGTATTCAGAATTGAATCAGGCAGCTTGACGATGATACCTCTGTAGTATCCGGAAAGCGCGCGGAAGTTAATGAAAGGACATTATTTATCACATTTTTTGCATGTCAACATATAGTTCAGTTTACAAAGAATACTCCATTTTTTTTCTAATTCATTGAACTAGATTATTCTGATGCTCACGAAACATTTAGTTCTTCATTAAAGACTTAGTTCTATTAGCACAGCATGTCCATAATACAACAATATCTTCAAGACTTTAATTGGCATTTAGAATATAGAGCAACATCGGGTAGATACCGTACTATATTTTGTGCTAATAGGGGATGTATGTAGAAAGGTCATAATTTTGAAATTTTTTTAGAATCAAGCTGTCATTGTTATAGTGCCACAATGTGCAAGTCATGGCATCGAGGAACTTTAGCTATCGTCTGCTAAGATCAGTGAATGTATGAGACAGTTGATGACTACATGCGTACAGAAAGTGAGCGAAAAAAATTGATAGCAGATATGAAAATGTGTATTATGGATTGTGTTGAGCAAAGGGAGAAATTATAAAAAAGGCGATATTTTAGAAAGTGCATTATTTATATATCAAAATACTATTACCTTTGTTACAATTTTTTTTTATTTAAAACAAAAATAATTGATGTTTTTTTTCAAGGGAAATAAAGTAATAACGTTCAATATAAAAGCCTTGGTTCATCAATCACCTACCTCTCTTTTTGAAGACAGATGATGTCTTCAAAAAAAAAAAAAAAAATACAATCAATTATAAGAGAGCGAAAGACCATGATTTAAAAGCAAAATTGGATAATATGAGGCGTGTTTTTGCAAAAAAGCTAAATTTATTTGAATTCAAAACATCGTTAGAACTGCAAAAATGCTATTCAAGGATTGCTGACACTTTTCATGAAAAGAATAAATTAATAAAAATTGTCTGCGCTGAACTGTTAGCATGCATGAGAAGAACTTTCAATACATTGTGAATTGCCAAAATTTACATATGATCTGCCATATTTAAAAATAGGCTTCAAAGGCTTCTAAATGTGCATAATAGCAAGTATTATGCACATTAAAAAATTAGACAGGCATTCTATTATAGAAAATGCATTGAATTGTCACTACTCACTTTCCTGTCTGAAAACACTAATGCAACTCGACCTAAGCTGCACTAATGAAGGTTTTAAGCAAAACCAAGATTGAAATATTCGAAAATTCATTACACCAGTATGACATACATATTTGTAATATTGTCATCAGACAACACTAAAATTTGTATCAAATTGACAGACATATTTATCATTTACCAGATAACAAGTACTTTTTGCCATCTTCTCTAATTACGGGAGGTTGAAAATAATTTTAAACTAAGGGAGGTAAATATTTGAATGACTTTGAAATAAATGTAAAGGAAAGAAATTAAATTGCTGTATAATTATATATTAAATTGGTAATTGTTTGATAATGAAAGCAAGAGGCAAGAATAATTTTGTTAGTGTGGCAATATTTTGAAATAGAAACTGCGAAACTGTCATGCTGAGAAATGTAACTTGATTATCTTTTTAAAAAATCTTTAAAAATGTAAAAAAATGATCGAAAAAATGTTATTTTTTGAAATAAAAAATTCTTTAAATTTTTATTTAAGTAAGTACTGACTCTTTTTTAAAGAAGTCTGATCATGTCAACAAGTAATATGACTGTTTCTAGCATGGCGGAGGAACTTTCACAACAAACACTTATGGTAAACAAACATGTGCCAATAGTTGACGGCATTTCAAAAGATGAGCTATCCATAAACCTAAGTGCAAATGAAAAAATTATAATTTCAGGTGAAGTGCTACAACCAGCAGTGAATGAAACTAACGAATATGATCAAAATGTTTTTGAACAAAATCGAAGTAGTATTTTGCAAGAAAATATTCACCCCCTGTCTGATCATTCCTACATTCATACAACCAAATCTCCTACTTTCGAGTCTATGAACACAGAAGATTTAAACTCGGTCGATAGTCCAATAGTTCCTGATAAGGACGTTAACAAAAATTTAGAGTTGCATAATTTGTCCTTTGAACCTGACAAATGTGTTTCAGATTCTTCTGAGAATGTTTTAAAATCCTTATCTTTAAATGAAGATAACGAAATAAATTTAAATAGTGAATCTTTAACTTTTAATGCAGTGGAAGGCAGTTGCAGTGAAGATTTTTATGCCAATGAAACAATTGTAAGTAGTAATCCTTTAATTATATCTGAAAATCCTGTATCATCTAGTACTTCATCAGATCAGACTGTTTGTGCACTTCCCTCTTCTTCAGTTTCACCATCAAACAATTTTACTTTATCCAACTTAAAATTACTTACAACAAAGAAAACCAATGCCCCTTTAGGATCTGTGGAAAATCCTATACAAATTACTCACAAAGGTGATTCATTTGAAACTACGCAGGTGTTAACTCAAGCTCAGTTGCAACAAATATCATATGTTTTGCAAAACCAAAGAGCCAACAAAATTCAGAATGGAGGAAGATCTGTATTATTTGACCCTACAACAAACACAAGAATTGTGTGTCGAATTGTACATCCTTCTGAATTGCAAGGCACTAATTCTACAGTTGAGACAATTTCAAAGCCAAATGCAATCAGGAGAGCTTCATCTTCTCGAGGAAAAGGACGTCATAGGAGAACAGATGATGAGGACAAGGGGACTCATTTGACAAAAGAAGAACGGGAAGAAAGAAAAAAACAAAGGCCTAGAACACGTTCTGGTCGTATTTCTAAGCCCCCATCTTACATGGTGAAAGATTATAAACGGATTCATCATCTTGATTTTAATGAAGATGCTTATGACTCTGATGGAGGTTACTCAGATTATCATTTAAGTGATGAAGAAACAGTAAAATCTGGAGCTAAGGAAGAAGTATTGCCACCAGGTATATTCAATTTTTTTAATTCTTTGTTTTTCAAGATTTTTGTTTTATACTAATCACCTATAGTAATCAGCTGGTTTGTGAATAATATCAGTGGTAATTAATTTAAAATTCTTATGTACAGTTTGAAGATTTTCTGAAAAAAGTGTTTTAAGCTACAAATTGTATTAATCATAAAAGTAATATTATTTTAATAGTTTTATACTTGTTTTGTTAATTATGTTTGTGAACATTCCTATTTAAGTAATATTCAGTAATTCATAGAGTCATTAAAAGACATCATTCTCTGTATAATCTATCTTCTAATTACGTTATGTTTCTTGTCATAATATAGTTTGACAATCACTCTCTTCTTTAAAGAGCTGGGTTAATAAACAGAATTGGGGAAAAAAGACATAATTATATATTTGATTAACCTATAAAAGTAATTTAAATGATATTACAACCATTTAATTTGTTGCTAAAAATCAAACATTTCCAAAATTTTGAGTGGCCTCCCTTACAAGTTTACTAAATTGGTACCATTTATATTTCAGCTTTTTAAATTTTGTAAAAATTACTTTAATGTAATAATATTTTGAAGTTATTACTGAAATATGTGAAAATCTAACTTAATTTTTTAAAATCACTTTGTAATAATTGTTTTAATTAAAACTTCAAATAAAGTATTTTGAGGGGCAAAGTCTAACTTCTAAAGTTTATTTCTTATAAATTTGTTAGTTATTGAATAAGTAGTTTTTATTACATTTTCCTTTACTTGGTCCTGACTGTTACATGCTTTTGTATAATTTTAGTGATGAAATTTACCATGATTTTATTTTTTTATTTATTAAAGTACAGATATCTTACTTTAAGTCTATTCTGTCTTTCCCTCTCTATCAAAAAATAATTAAATGGATGATTCATTTATTCTGCCTAAAAAATTACAGAAAAAATTATTTTTTTTATAAACCTATACATGATAAATAAATTATCTTCTTATTAAAATTTCTTAGATAATTTAAAAAGCTAAAATTGTAATCTTAAAACCAGATCTTTGATTTTATTTTAATACTTATTATGTAGTAAGGAAAAAATCAGATGTGAAATTTGGATAATATCAACTTTAGCACATTCAAGTAGAAACAAATAAAAATAAAATAAAATAGAAGAAAAAAAATTATGAAGTTGGTTTTGATTGATTCCGAAGAAGACCATAAGATTTTTTTTGCCACTAAATATAAGGAAAAATAATAATAATAGCAATCATCTGGTAAAGGGAAATAATTATGTTTAAAAAGCTATAGATGCAAAATAGAATTTTGATGAACTCAATCCTTTTATCAAAAAAGAAATTAATACATGTATACTAATTCTTGCTTAAATTTATTTGTACTTGAGGGGAAAAAAATGAAATAAATAATTTTAGAAATAGTTTGTTCAATTTTCACCTCAATTACTTGCTCAATTTTGGGCTCTAATAATGCAATGTAGTTTTGTGCCTTTACCTCTCTTTCTATGCTATAGATATTCCTTTAATCATACCAACTGCTAAATTAGTGTTGTTGTTTTTTAAATAGATAATAGTTAAAAAAGACCGCTCCTTTAGATATCTTAATAATGTTCCATTAACTTTGGGAGAAAATAGACTATCCATAACTGGAATAATAGTTTCTAACCTAAATATTTTTATTGCGGAAAGAAGCAAATAAACGAAATAATTTTATTAATAAATATTGTATGCAGATAATTTGTTCTTGGACACATCAATTCTTCTATGCAGTCTTCTCATCAGTTTTTTTCCCCAATTATCAGAAAGTATGAAAAGCAATGTATATAATTCATATGGGCTTTTTTCTTCTTTTATTGGCATTGATTGTTCTTAATTTTTTAAAAATATTTTGATTCAACAAATTGCTTTAATGATATGTTTATTCCATTTTCCAGATAATATAAGTAGAAAATCATCCTTTTTTTATTTATGTGATAGATGTAAATTTTTTTTTTTTGCTATTTGCTTTGAAATAATCATGGTTAGATCGAGAAAGTAATTTCAATAGTTAGATAAATATGGGAACATTTTTAATAAAGTGAGTAGCACATGGAAATAAAGTCAATATACTTTAAAAAAATACATTTTAGATCAATTGTATTTAGAAACAAAATTCTAAAATTTAGTGCCTTGATTAAGCAATGAATTCCATTAACTTTTGGAAGGATATCATGTAGTATAGTAACCAGAACTAAAGGGGTATAAATATCCTAGCAGCATTTTGGAGATAATAGATAATGCAGTTGTGTCATATTTTTAAAATGGATTATGATAAAGAGGTAAAAATATAGTATTGTTTCCCTAGCCCCATTTATTTTTAATAAGTTATTGATAGTAATGGTTATATCAAGATTATGAAAAATTATAAAAATAATCATTATCCTATACTTCAAATATACTTGTTACACCACTTAGCATATCATCACATTTAATGAATGCATAATGCATGTTTGATTATTTATTTATTGAGAACTTAATTTAAAATATGTATAATGTACAATGCCATCACCACTGTAGTGTATAAAATGTTTCTTTCAAAGGAGTTACTACATCAAAGCAGCGGAATTATGCTTGTCAAAAATGTCCAAAAGCTTATATTGGAAAAGGTGGTTTATCACGCCATTATCGTTTGAATCCAAGTCATGGAAGTATGCAAGAAGGGGAGGATGTCAGTACCCAAGGTTCTGTAACATACTGTTGCTTCTTTACTATTGATTTTATTAAATATATTTTTTCCCCTGATTGTTAATAAAGGCAATCTAACTTTAAAAAAATTCTGTCATATATGATGTTAACATTCAATTAAAGTTTCAAGTTTTTATTTTCTTCTACATTTACTTTCATTGTTTAAGATTTGTTATAAATCATGAATTAAATATATTACCTAATAATGTTAAGCTTCTTTCTTTTAGAAATGACAAAACTAAAGAATTTTGATGTAACTACTTGATAGTTTGATATAAAAATGCACCAAGTTTTTTCAAGTTGACTAAAACCAAAAAATTCTTCAGAAATAGTTCTATCTGTTGCCTGAGGATAGGGAGTTTTTTAGATCAACAAATCAAATGCTCAAGTTGATTATCTTATTCTTTATAGTTCAATGCACATAAACCAAAAGCAGTATTTGTTGCTAGTGAAAAATAATTCTAATTACTTTATTAACATCATGAGTATTCCTTTAAATTAAAAAAAAAAATCACTGGAAGACTTGCTTATATGAATGACATAGTTTTTATAATACTCTGCATTATTAGCAGTGACCTTACAGTGCATTTATATTTGAGTTTCTTGATATCATTTTATTAGGATTTAGTATAGACTATATTCTGAAATAATATTTTTTTGTACTTCAGAAATAATACTAAAGCAAAATACTATGGTGTTGTAAGCTAAATTATTAAAATAGGTATTGATCAATTTACATTAAGAAACAGAAGGTTGTAATAAATGTAATCAAATTATTATTAATTTTTTTTTGAAATTTCTATTTTTTTTATTTGAGCAGATGAAAATTCAAGTAGTTCCTTAGCATCATCTGTTTTGAGCAGTTCTGGAGGACAGAATAACAGCCAAAATGGAACTAACTCCTTTCCTCAAGTATCTGTTCGATTTGAAGCTGAAAGTTCTTTAGAAAAAGCACCACAGTTGCCGTCTTCCAACCAAGTTAATGCAATATTATCTGCAAGAAGAAAATCAAAGTTAAAAGAGGTATAAAATTTCAGTGTGAAGTATTTTTTAAAACATGAAATGAAGGTATTCAAAAATTTTCAGAACTATTGCATTAGCATCAAATTTATCATTTAATTTTTTGAATGATTTTAATTTATCATTCAAAAAATTAAATGATAAATTTGTTTTGAAAAAATTGATTTGAAAAAATCTAATTTTTTTTTTGAAAAAAAAAATGAAAAATTAAATGATAATATAAAAGCTTATTTTTCAAAAAAAAAAAAAAAAAAAAAAAAAAACATTGAGTATGAAAGCAAATCTAAAATGCTTCTCATATAGATTTTGTTAAAAAATTTTGATTTTTAACTTCTAAATATATAACAACTTGATATGATTAATCATTTTTGGAATTTTTAACTAAATCTTTTATAAATTACTTGACCTTAATAGCTTCAAAACTAAAATAGTTTGTAATTTTAAAATGCAATAGTATTAAATATTATTAGATGATATTCTAAACCAGAGAAAGTGGTATTAACAAAAAAATTTCACATACTACTTAATGAAGTCATTATCTTAGAAATCACCTTGCATGACATTAGTATACATCAGTTATTAAATCTTAATTTTTGTCATGAATGAAGATTTTTTTATTAATCTATTATGTGATCATTGACTTTAGGTCAGTAATGTAATCTATAATTGAAAATTAAGCAAAAGAATATTTTTAAAAGATTGCCAAAATCCAGCAAAAATTTGCATTAGTATAAAATTGGTATCATTGAAAAAAGTTTTTGAAACATTGTACAATCATTATTATTATTATTTTACAATAATATTTTTGGAACTTATTGTAGAAAAATACCAAAATTCAGCTTAATTTTTAATAAATTTCAAATTCTAATCCCTATCTTTATTATTATTATTATTAGAGATGATCTTTATATTCTAATCAGATTTTATACAATAGAGAGATCTAAATTTTCTAAATAATTGTAAAAAGTTGAGTTTATATGTAGTAAGTTGAAACAGATGTTTGATCTGTTTCTTAATTTATATTATGTATTTTTTAGAATTTCCCTTTTGCCTATTAAAATAAATCTCTTGAAAATTGTATTTAGTATTTATATAGAAAATATTATTTATAAACTTGATTACTCATTATAAGGATAATTAGGAAATTACACAGATCATTATAAATCATTTGCTTGAATTTTAATGAGCCATATGTAAAATTATATCTATTTGTTTGTACTTTTTTGATGAAATAAGTGTCCATGTTGGGTATTTCTATTTTATAATTAAATTATTTCTAACCTCTGCAAAAGTAAAGATGGTATAATTTTGAATAACTAACAGGCTATTCTTAACAGATGAACATTTCATGAAATATTCAGTAAATAGGATTAACCTTTCAGTTCTGTAATAATACAGCTTTCCACTATTTTGCACTGCAGATCAACCCATCATTTTTTGAAAATGAAAATATTGAAAAAGTACTTCCACCTGAAATAGAGGAAATTGAAACTACTAAAAAAAATGTAGCAAGCATATTACATACATTTTATATATTGGGCATACCACTGGTGTTATATGACTAATATATAAAAAAAGGTGATACAATGCATTCTTCTAACTATAGAGACATCAATTTGTAATATTCTAATTATAAAATTTTGTCCGACGTCTTATACAAAAGATTTACACAGTATATAGACCCTCAAACTGGAAGTTATCAATGTGGTTTTCGCTAGGGAAAATCCATTAGGGAAATCCAAGATCAGATTTTTGAACTTAGGCAAATTCTGGAAAAGACCAGGGAATTTGGTGTTACTACACATCATTTTTTATAGACTTCAAAGAAGCTTTTGATAGTATTAATGGAAATTGCTTTTATGAAGTTCTGGCTGAATTTCAATAGTGCCTAAACTAATTAGACTTGTAGTTGTAAGTGTGTCTGGTATCACTTTCTGGATCAAATTCTTAAGAATTTATCAGAAGAAATTAATGTTAATAATGGAGTCAGGCAGAGTGATTCTTTATTTTTTATTTGTTTATTTAGTTTTTTAATGTTGCTTAAAAGGAAGTTATAAGAGATTCAGGAATTAGCATCAGAAACAATAAATTCTCAAAACCAACACAAATTTTGCTCTATACGGATGATATTGACATCATTTCAAGAATTTTATTAAAAGATGTTTTTCTTTCTTTAGAGTATGCTGCTAATGGCATGGGAATTACCATAAACAGCAAAAAGACCAAATATATTCCTTTACTAAGTAAGGGAACCTCACCCTCAATACAATCTAGAAACAGGTTCTTAAAAATTTCAGGTTGTCCAAAGTTTTATCTTGGTTCTATAATTACTAATGATAATAGCATATGATAATAATCAAGGAGATATTTAATTACATAATGATAATAATCTAGGAGATCCAAGGCTGTTTAATGAATTCAATAAAGCAATTTTACTGACTAAAACAACTTTTTAAATTTTTACTACTATCAAGAAATACAAAATTTTTGCTATATAAAACCTTATTTAGACCAATACTTATTTATGACTCAGAGACCTTTACCCCGATCAAAACGGGAGAAAATAAAGTAACCATTTTCAAAAGAAAAATTTTGAGAGCCATTTTTGGTGGCAGAAACAAAAATGTTTGGAGAAGGTATAACTTTAAGGTACATAAAATCTCTAGGGAGCCAGACATTATAAAGCTCCTTAAAAAAAATAGGATGAACTGGCCAGTTCATATATTTAGAATGGATGATGATTTCATGTTAGAAAAAATTATTTTACATAAACCTCTAACAAGTAAGAAAAAGGGTAAATCCAAAATATGATGGATGGAGTCAGTGGTGGATAACAGACTTCCTAGTTATCCAGAAGAGAAACTGATGCACAAGTGTTGAAAATAGAATGCAGTGGTACAGAATTCAGAGAAAGGCACTATAATTGGAGGAATTTTTGAAATCAAAGCTGCACATAATATTCAGTTAGTTTGAAATGTTTTGTTGACATAATATATTGCACATTTATGTAATTGCAATTTATTGCCTATTATTATAGGAAATAAACAACAAGCAATTTTAGCTTATTATTTGTATTGGTTCTCTTCCAAGGCTGAAATAATTTTTAACATTTTTTGCACTTTTTATTTTGCTTAATATTTCGAAATGACCCTATTAAATTTCTTTCTGTACTGCTCTGTAATTTTATTAAAGCGGGTGGTAAAAAAAATCTTACCTTTTTTCAGATTTTAAAAAGTTATTCAGATGAAGAATTGATAGATGCAATACTTCCTGATTTAGCCCAAAAGGTTTCATTGTGGGATTTTTTCTTAAAGAAATGTGATGAAAAGTCAGATGGATTGAGAATATATGAGATGCTAAAAGAATTTGAAAAATTTCTTGTTGAAATGCAAAAGATATCTCATGCTCATCTGTCACCTGCATCATACGAAGATCATGGAAAAACAATCATTAATGTAAGAATTTTTGTTATTCTTTATATTATTCTTTATTTTTTAACTCTCTATCTTTGGTAACCAGCTTGATTGATGGAATATTGATTGTGCTTGGTTTCAGTTAAATTTTGTATGTATATTTTGATTTTCAAGGTTTCCTTAACAATGTATTTTTAGATATCGAACTATGATAAGCATTTAAACTTGTTATTTGAATAACAATATACTTGTTCTGCTTATTGCATAATGAATTTCCTTAATGAGGTTTAATTGAATGCCAATATATATACATATAATATTGCTGTCTGTGTCACCTGATTGCTTGTTATCTAACATGATAATTTTACTTTCTCATTCAAGATTTGCATAGGATTTGAATAAATGTCACATTTTCCCTCTTTTTATATCAATATGTGTATGTGGTATACAGAATGTTGGGTGAATGAAATACATAAAAAAAATAAGAGAATCAGCATTATAATCATTTAGCAGGCCAGAGGCATTTGTCATGATCCTAGAAGGCTTTGCTAATGGATTCAAGAAAAGAGTTTGAAAAATAAAATTTTAAAAAAAGTAAAAAGTCATTACAATATTGCCTAAAAGATCATGAAAGAATTTAGAGAATCTTCTTGCTTTAGCTCTCAACAATGGGGGGGGGGAACAACAGCTTGTGATAAAATATTTTTTAAATGGTGGAAGTTGTTTAAATTTTATCAAAGCAATGAAAATCATTGTGTTGCATATTGCATAAAACTGTCTTCAGTCAAATAGTGGAAATTCAGAGGAGGGGGATTGTAAAATAACTATATTTACCATTAAAAATTTAATTTATTGAATTTTATTAAAATTACTAAAATGCTGTATAGTTTAAATTTCTAACAAAAATTAAAAAAAAAAAAGAATTGCTCCAAGTTGCTCCTTCTCATCCTCCAAAAAATATGTATGAAATTTGGTAGAACTTTTACTATAAAATATACTTATTATTATAAAAATAAGGGTGCATATCCACGCAGGCAGCATAATAAATTGCTATTCTGAGAAAGACATATAAGCAGGTAGACTTAAAGAAAAATTTATAATTACTAAATAAATTTTCTTAAAAACACAAATTTTGTTAGTAGTAAAGTATTAAAATAATATTAACACTTTATGAAATATACTTGACCAGGTATGTATATATGTCAATGTATTCACTTAGTTTTTAGAATGTTTATGAAATGAAACATCTACTTTTGATGATGGTGGGCAAGTAGGAGTTATTATAGATTAATAAAAATAATAATTCACAAAGTTAATGAAATAATAAATGCAGATAAATCTAACATATTAAAAAAAAAGTACTGACATAAGAAACTGAATTGATCATCTTATTTAAAAGAGAGGCCTTATAATATGTAATATTTAAGGCCACGACTTGTCAAAATTTGCCTATACATATATATAGTCTATCCTATTGGCATATGCATTTTTATTAGTAGTAGAGATGTATTTAGAAACATTACAGTCTTAATATTAAATGTATCTTAAAGTTTAGTTGCAGAATTTAATGCTATATTTTTATTTCTAAAATGTAAATTGTAAAATTATTTTATTACTGTATTGTAGCTGAATTGTCTATATAAACCTAATTCATTACATTTCATTATAATGCAGTGAAGAATAAACTAATTTGCTTAAACTAATCGCCAAAAATATAATTCAAAAATCAATAATATCATAAATAAATATATTTTAAACACTTTATCACTTAATGTTTTTTTATATGGCCACATTTAAAACTTAATATTTTTATTCATTTAAAAGTGTCTACAAATGAAATTTCATTGGTTCACAAATAGATCAATTTTGGAATGTTTTAATTTAAAATAAAACAAACAAACAGCTGCTACAAAAGAGAAAATTTTAATGTTTTAAATAACAGAATGGTATAAAAAAACCTTAAAAAAACACTTAAAAAATCTATTAAAAAACTTTGAAAAAATGCAACATGCTTGAAAATTAGACTGAATGTTATTATTTTTATAAGATAGTATAAAAAGTTACTTAAAATAAATGTTATGTCTGAATGTGGGAATAAAATATTTGTTATGATTTCATAAAACTAGTCATGGTTTAAAAAAAGATATTTGGAACTGGCTGTGATTAATGTTTCTCATCACTATTATAAATTTTATTAATTTATATATTATTTTGAATTGTTATATCTTTTGCTAAAATTTCAATACAAGTCATATAGTGAACAATTTGTGGAGATGCAATAAAAATTTTAAGTTGGAGAACTTCTGTTCAATCTGATGATTCATTTTTTCTTAAATATCCTTTTGTTTTGCAATGAAATTTGTTGTTTAAAGATAAGAAATAATATTTTTTTTGAGATTAATAAATTTCTTCAATCATTAAATATCTCAAATTGTCTTAATGTTGTGCCTTGAGTATTTGAAATATTGTCTTCTTTTTTAAAATGAAGGTAGGGGGGGGGAAGAAAAAAATCTTACACCAAACTAATTTTTAGAAGATCATTGCATTTTAAATTGGAGGGAGACTTAAACTATTCATTAGAAGCTTAAATTATTAAAATAAATAATATATAAATCCTTTAAATTCTCCCAATTGAAATAATGATAATAAAAGATTTTCATATATTTCTGATGGTTATCTAGGATCTGGTTATTACTCCCACTCCTCTTTTGTGCTCAACAAATATATATTTGAGTAGAATTGCCTTGTTTAGTTATTGGATATGTTTACTTATGTTTTCATATTACTGGTGGAATAATTCCTGATACATACTTTGGAAATATATATATACAAATTGGCATCAGATGAAAATGCAATGTAGTTAAAATGTGAATTACCAAGAGATGTCTTATTACATACTACATTAAAAATGATATTAATAATTCCTGTTGGCCTTATTAGTTAATAAAATGATTCTACTTTCATTACCAAAGTTATAATATACAAAAATGTATATCAATTACAAAGTTATAAGAAGAGCTTATTGTCAAAATGTCTTTAATATATTTGGTTGCAATATTAATCTGTCAGTGGTATTTCTTTTGGAATATTGTTAATTGTAGAATGCAGTGAAGTAAATTATAGAAATTTGAACAAAAATTATGTTGTAAAGGAAAAAGTATATCTGGAAAGAAAAATTTCATTAAATAATATACAAATGTCTTTGATTGATGATTCTCTATATTGATAAAATTTTCAATATAGTATATAAGAAAAATAAAAACCATTTGTAAACTGTGCAAATATTATATATAATTCTTATAAAAGCCCTTGACTTTTATTTTGATTTTTCTACAGATTTCCAGCAAGCAGATTGCTGAAGCATTATCATTAGAAAGAGGAGCTTATTTTGTCAATGACCCATCTACTACCATTTCAAATGTTGCATTTAGTGAAAGTTTAAGTAGTGAATTGAACCAATCTGGTGATATTATCCAGCCTCATGCAAAACGGAAAAGAATTGATCAGAATGTGGAAGACATTAGTTCTGGATTACCAGATCAGATTTTGAGTGATGTTCATGAAAGTGGTAATATAGACTTACCATTATCTGAAGTCACTTTTCCTGTGAATTCTGATTTTCAAAGACAAGATAATCACATATTCAGTTCAGCTCTTACTGCCGTTGATCCTCAAAATGACTTAGCTTCAAAGAGTTTATTTGATCTCAGCAGTTCTACCACTGTTACCCCTAGTTCTTTGTCTTCAGGTTGTCTTAGTGCTGTGAATACTTCTAAGTCAGAAAAAATGAATATGCTTTTCACCACAAATGGTGCTCAACAATTACAAAACTTACAAATTCGTAAAGTACAATTATTGGGAACAGAATCCCAGCAGCAAGTACTGGTGAAAAATAGCACTAGAATGTCATTGAACGGTTTTACTCTACCTCCAGATTTTAATTTAAATGAAATTTCATCTAATAAAACTATAGGCATGAATAACAGGCAAGTAGAAGCAGATTGCAGTAATTTAACTGCAAAAAGTACTTTTCAAACTCTAAATCTTAGTGGGAATATTGACATTCTCAGTCATGGTTTACAAGAAAGTGTTGGCATATGTAACACTCAAGGGACAGACCATTCTTTGCCTGATTTATCCCATGTAAATAATACTCATATTTCTAATGAAAGCCAAATAACTGATACACAAAAGGTCCAAGATGAAGTATCTAAAAATATTGTTAATTGTTTACCTTTGGTAGATGTA
This sequence comes from Argiope argentata, assembly GCA_026289955.1. NCBI lineage: Eukaryota > Metazoa > Arthropoda > Arachnida > Araneae > Araneidae > Argiope > Argiope argentata. The sequence continues at coordinate 1,821,514 of JAOUZG010001441.1, read as the reverse complement.
CAAAACCCTGCGACCATTGTTAGTGACAATGAAATACAAACTTGCTTACCACCTGATATCACTACCAATAGCAACACTTTGGAAGAATCTAGGGAATTTGAAGTAAGTCTATTTTTTTTAAAAAAATATTTCATTACATAATGATTAGTTTTTTTTTTTGTATTATTTAATTAGATAATATTTGTTGTTTTGAGAATAATTACAGTTTTGATCCAACTAAGAATTTAAAGATGACTTTAAATGCCTATAGATTCTTTGTGATTTTTACATTGAATTATGGTACCTATGTAATTTAATCTGGTTTTATAAATTTTAAAATCCAGTAATTGAATACAAATAGGACTCAAACAAATCTGCGGAATTAGTGGTGGGTGTAAATGTGAAGCAACTAACACAGGTAATAAATTGGTAATGTGCATAATAAATGAATAAATCATAATATATTGTGAGAATTTTTAAAAACCTTAGGTAAAATAAAATGCTAAATGTGAAAAAAGTATAAAGTAGTTTAAATGAATATCTTTTTAAAAAATCATATTTTCTTAACAGAGTTGGTTTATATTCCCCCTTTTTTTCACAAACAATAACATTTTAAATAATCTTATTTGAATGCTATAAAATTTATTTGATATTGCATTTTCAAGATATGTTTGAAGAGATGTTTGATTCTGAAGTGCAGTTTCTGTTTTTTTTTCTATTTTTCTATTTAAAAGTCTTTGAAAGAATTAAATTAATAATCTTGTGCAATCATTAATCATCTTAATAGACAAAACAAATATAGGATAATTATATGGTTTGAAATTTGGAGATTCATGGTTTAATCAATCCATGTTTATTTGCTGGTTGAGTTTAGAAATGCTGATTTTGAACAGTTGCGACAAATTTTTACAAATTTATTGCAACAAACAAATTGAGTAGTGGCAGAACCAATGGCCCTTTAGAACTTAGTCCCTGTTAACATTTTAAATCAGTGTGAGTAGACTTTCCAAAATTTTCTTGCATACTTTCTTATGAAAGTTTTAAACCCGATAATACCTTCCATGGTATTAGCATACAATAGGTATGAAGTATTAAACTAATATAATAAACAATAATAATGGGTCTGAAATATTTAGTATTTTTACGGAATCTGTCGTATGATCCTTGGCGAGTTTTTTATGCTGTTAATAGTATCTGAAATCAATTTGTGTTTTAGACCCTTTTTCTCAACTGGCTGAAATAAAACTTTTATGCAATGCTTCATATATAGTCACAAAATCCTATAGCAGAGTTTGATATGATTAAGTGATTACATTTTTGAATTTTTGCATTTACGCTTCTTAAAGTACAGACTGATGGATGGTCAACACTTAGTTGGATTTAGCTCAAAATTTGGCAGAACATCTATAGGTACCTACATTATAATTAGTAAATCTACATACTTAATTTTATCCATCCAGCTATCTTTATTTCCTAAGTAATGTGTTAAATTATATTCGAACTCCCAGACACACGAACTTCTTCTGTTTGGATTTTCCTCTAATTTTGATGGAAATCTACGAAATGGTGTTGAGATAGTATATCAAAATTCATCTGTCTTGCTCAAAGTATTTGTGAATTATCTTTGTTACAAATGTTTTCCCAGAAAGTAATTTTCAAGCTTGGCAAGGTCTAAAACTTGGAAGATTTGTTAAAATTTAATTTGAATTTTTTAGTGATTCAAAATGTTTTTTTTTAATTCTGCATATGTGAGAACGTGAAAACTACTTATTAAATTTAAACATATTTAGTTTTTTTTAAATTATAAACCAAAAAAATTATTAAATCTAGGTCTAGTTATCTGCTTTCAAGAATGCCAATAGACACACATTTGTTTATTCACTTATTATATAACATAAAATAGCAAGTTTTATTTTCAAATTGTTAATGATGTTATATCAGTTTTAATGTTTTTTTGATTAAATTTTTTCTTCCTATTTTCCATTTTGATGGGTTAGAATTTTTATATTGCTATTTCTGTGTACTTCATAAATCTTTAGTTTCAAATATAAGATTTATTTTCATTTATCAAAAATATAAATTATTGATTCATTTTTGTTTCTTATTAATTATACTAATTATTATTTTGCTATTTTAAAACGAATTTTGAGTGTCCAAAAATCTAATCACCTAGGCAAAGCACTTGCCAGATTTAATAAAAATAGGCATAATTGACAAGAATAGTAATGATTATTAGATTTTATTTTTTATGATGTATATATAGAGAAAATTTCTTTTATTCCCACAGAATGTGTTCACATTTTTGAAACAAGAAAAACGGCTTTATGAATAGATAAACATTAAAATGAATATTATTATGGTGGCTGAATGTATTTTATATATCTAAAATATAATTATATTTTAATAATCTTTATATTTTAAGTAATAAAGTAAAGTTCATTCATATATGTTTTATTTCAATATTTAAATAGTATTGCATCTATAAATTTCTCAATTGTTTCAAGAAAGAGTTATAGCTTAGTTAATATGGCAGTTTCTTTTCAAAACCAATATTGTCTATAACTTAATTTACTAGCAAAAAAAGTATGCATTTAAGAGATTAATGTACTTATTTAAATATGCATGTATATATATTTTTTCTAAGCCTTTTCTTTAAAAAACTATTTAATAAAAAGTTCTTTATTTGGTAGGATTTTTAGATTGATTATTAGTTTTCTATACTTTAAGTGTCTATTTCATTCATCTTTAGATTTCACCTAGTGGCATTGCTTCTGAACCGACCAAGACCTCCGATTCTTCCCAAATTTTAAGGCACTTTGTTTTACCTGATGGTCAGTTGATAGGTGTTTGGTCACCTGCTGATAGTTCAGAAAAGTCTGTGAATGAACAGCTTGTTCAGAACTGTTTGCCTGGAAATCTTATTATTGTACAAAATCCTGATGGTACAATACAAGTGCCTAGTAACCAGAACCTCACTCTGGAAACTTTGCAAACGTTTGTGTCAGTTGATCCGGGGCAAACTACTTCCACATATACTACAGTTCATATGTAAAACTACATTTTTATTTATTTGAAACAAATTTGATAAAGTGACTTTTGTACCTGCTGTTTAAATTAATGTACATTTGACGAGGTTTTTAAATGGAAATGTATGAATGCATCTTTATTATAAATATTTATAGAAGGAAAATATGCTTTGTTGTGCATAAATTGTTCCCTCCAAATATAAAATATTATTCAAAGTTATTTATCTGGGTATATAAATGTTTTAAGATGTTAAAAATATTAAATACGTTAATTACTGATATAATTATATAATATTGATGGTGAGTTATCTTTTAATATTGTTATATTTTGTTCTTGTTGTCTTTTCTCTCATTGTATAATTTACAAAAGCATTATTAGAGTTTGAAACTTCAGGAAATTTTGCTGATATCTCTTAATTTAGAAACACTTCCAGTGTCCAAAACCTAAGGATGTCTTACCTTTTCATCTATTAAATAATTGCTTCATTTTTTAATGGAAACATGCATCTTATAAATCTGTCATTTCCTGTATAGAAATTAAATATTAAAAATGATTTTAATTTTTTAAAGGCAAATAAGTTCCAAATATAAAAATATTTGAGAAATTACTATTTCTTTATTAAGTTGACATAATATATACTTGTTACTCTTAAAAATTGTGACAACTCTGATCCGTCGGATGAGTCTACTTAAAAATATATGGATGTTACTTCTTATAAATCATAAGATTTTATACTGTACCCCTATCTAAATTCATATTACTTGTCAGTTGTGTTTTTCCTTAATATGATGAATGGAAATCCAATGTTAAACTACAAGTCTTCTAACTTGGGACAACTTTGTATTGGTATCTTATTCAAAAAACTAGAACTATAATCCAATCATAAGCTGAGTTGTATTTTTAAAGACGTAAAAGAAAATGCTCAAATATAATTTCATTTAGTAATAATATAAGTATTGGAATTTTAATTTTTAGAATTAAACATTATCTCGACAGTTATAATTATATGACTTTAAATTCTCATAATATAATTCTTCAAAGAATTTAGAACTTTGTAACTGCCTGATGTAAACTTTTAAATTTCTGGAGCAATTATATAAATTCTCTTTCTTTCTTTAAGTATGAGTTCCAGGTTTTGGTATGGAAATACATGAACCTTTTTACTACTAACTTAGCCTAACTGTCATGCAAATTCTACACATCTTTGCCAGAATCTATTTTAAATGAGGGGTGCAGAATTTTAAGTGAATACATTCTTGTTCATAAGTTTAACATCCTGCTGCCCACATTGGAGACAGAAACTGTCACCCTGGTACAGAATTTGCACAACTGGTTGTTTAGTTAAGCATTCAACCCTTACATACTACTGTAAATAGAATATTTTCTTTTATTAAAATGTATAAATTGTCTTATTTTGCTGTACATAATAATTTATTAGGGTGAATATTTACCAGCATACCTTAACGGGCATTGCATGAATTAATTACATTTTATTTCTGATGTTCAGATGAATATTACTCTTACCAATTTTCTAGTCCAAATGGCCCTGAATGTTTGGGTTGCGATTTTGAACCACATGCTTGAAGTTTCTCCATGTGTGGTGGTAACTGGTACTTATTAAATTTGACTTAGTCACTAAGTCCTCCATGTCATGAGTAGTACCACTGGGGGCACTGGGGCAGAGGTAATCGTTTTCTGTTCCAGATCTAAATTACGATCTGTGGATGAATGAATGAAATGTATGAATGAAGTTCCCCTTGTAAAAAGGGTTGTGAGCTGTTACATGTGTAACTAAGTCATACTCTTGGCCCTAGATGGCACTACTGAAAACACAAAAGATGCTCAATCAGCTTTAAAATGGCCTACCACCAAGAGCTAAGTTGGTCCTCTACCTATTTGTAGGTACTCCAGTCCTTGTGACTAATAGATGCTGCAATCTTTCCCCATCCAGTCATGGACCTGGTCTATCATTACTGGCCAATGTGGGCATGCAACAACAACAAATGTAGATTGATCTTGCCTCGTATCAAATCTGTTGAAATGAGTCGAAGATCTTATATTAATGTGGTGCAGAAGGGAAGATAGTTTATGTAATTTGGTAAAATTACACAGCACTCAAATAAGGCACACTCTTTAAGAAAGGACCATTATTCTAATTCAGCTAAACCTAGTTATTGTTTTGGAAATATGCACTTTACATATTGATTTTCTATTTCAAAATGTATTAATTGAGAAATAATGACCAAAAAACTAAAATAAATGTTGTGACCATAGAATTACATTTGAAAAATTTCCAAATGTAATAATAAATAAATCCTTGTGGTTTTTTGAAGTAAAAACAAAGTATATATTTTATTTTATATACATTCCATTATGTTTTTTTAGCTGTACAGGATTTTATAATTATTCTGATTATTATTGCTATTAGAATCTTTTGAATTGGTATTAAACCTTTAGTTTTGGACTCTGTGTAGTGTATGTACTTATTTCTTATTTATAAGATATTTTAGGAACATTAAATGAAGCTTGATGAAGCTTTTAGACTCTTAGCTTGTGATGATTATTTTATAAACATCTTTTTTGTGTTCTTAAAAGTTTTTATCAAATTACTTTTATAAACAATAAAAGATTAAAAATTGCAATTTAAAATTTTTACCTGGATTTTCAACCAAGTTTAAAAATTTATTTTGAAACAAAAATGTATTCTTTTTTTTTAATGAAAGAAATATTTTAAATATTCTATTTTTTAACTGGCAAAATTTTGAATTATAGAAATCTATATCATTACTTTATTTATAAATTGTGTATCAAATTTTATTCTGTAAATAGTATTTTACAACAGCATTGTTTGTTGCAAAAATGTCAGAGTGTAGATATGTATATTTTACAAAAATTAAATTATTTTTTGAATAAAATGAGATTTGATATTAATAATTTTTTTTCTTTTAACATTGCTTATCAGTGATTTAACGTATTAGTAGTAAAATCACTAAATTAGCTCACTAGTAAAAAAGTAAGAAAATAATAAAATAATAAAATTATTCAGGGACACAAATAAGCTTTTAAAATGAAGGAATGTTTTCTGTTTGTTTTAGAGAATATTAAAAACTCTTTTAAAAATATTCGATTTTCTTGTTCATTTGGAAAACTCTGAATGATTTTGATGTTGTTTATCTATGCCTGTTTAATTATTGTGATTAGCCTTCCTTGATGTGTAGTGGAATAAATACAAATGTCATGTATTTTTAAAAAATTGTCCCATTTTTTCATTGGCATTTTTTGAATTGTATTATCTAGAATGTGCATTTTTAGATTTACATTTAAACTAATCTCTCTTTTGGTTTTGAACATTTATTCTATTTTATTTACTGAAAATATTATCACTGAATCGAATTAAAAAAAGCCTTTTTTAATGGATTACTAATTTAATTAAGTGTATGACTATTTATAAGTTTCTTCACTAAAAAAAATGTAAATGTTAAAGAATGAATATTATGTATAACTAAATTATCTAAAAAGCAACAATATTTTTAAATTTCAAGAATAAAATGTATATTTAAAAATTTAAAAGCTAAAAAAAAGTAAGAATATAAGTGAGACTAACTTTGTGCTATTTTATTATGATAAATTAATTTATTGTAGACTCTCTATCTTTTCAAAGAATAAGTTTACTTAAATCTAATATTATAATTTGTTGAATAAAAGTTTTAGTTTTTGAAAACATGAATTGGTACTATTGATTGTAAATGTACTTGTATGTCTTAGTGCAATGTTTTTTTTTTTTTTTGTGTGTATATAAAAGAGTTTTTATATGTTCCATACTACAGCAGAAATGTTTTTAAACATAGAAATCATATACTATTTTATTTTTTGCTTATTGTGTGTTCACTGCTGTATATGTGCTGTTTTTAATAGTTGTTGTATGTTTTTAAAGGATTTTAGTTTTTATTTTATCCATTTTAACAGTACCTTATGATATAATTTATTTTTTGTACTCATAACATTTATGTGTTTTTATTCTTCAAATTAATATTGATGGATAAAAAAGATTAAAATTGGATGTCCTTTTTTTGTGTGTATTTTGCTTTAAATTTTTTAACAAAATTGTTCTTAACAAACTAACACATTCTTATTTATTTTAAAAATGGTTTTTTTATTTGTTGAATTTTTTATGCAGAATTTTATTGTAAATTTTAATATAATGAATAATAAATAATTAATTTTCAGACATGACACATTTCTGTGTTTTTGAAATAAAACTTTATCATTTATGTAATTTATTTGCTTTTCTGTAATAATTTTGTAGTATTTTTAATATCTCAAACAATTTTTGTGTAAATTTACTCAATTTATTATTCAATTAATCATACTTATTTTACTTCTCATTGTTTATGTTTTTCAGAATTCATTATTTTATGAAGATTGCCTTTTTTGTTCAGACTGTGTCATGCCTGATTTTTATATTTTAAAAATGATGTTGAAATTTGAATAGTTTTTTTCTTGTTATAAAATTTCAGTTCCAATAAGTTTTTGTCAGTGAATGTGAGCTGTTATTAAATCCTTTTATCTTTTCTTGTTTATCCTTACATTTTTTAATTTCAAATTTGGTGAAAAGAGAAAATTTTTAATGCATTTTATTTGGACCCTAAACATTACTGCATGTTAAAGTTTTTATTATCATTATTATAACTTTATCATAGGCAAAAGCATATAAGTGGGAGAATACAGTGATATAAGTGGTTTGAATATTATTACAAAACTTAAAAAGTATTGCTTCCAGTAAGGTTTAGAATCAAGTTGGAAAAAATTATTAAAATTAAAAAAAATTGGTGCACACATTTTTATTTGTAATATCCCACACATGAGCGTTTTATATTTTGTAATATAGGAAAGAAAACTGTGTATGCATTTTTGGCTGTGTAACAGCTGTATAGTGACCGGTAGTACTTGACAGTCTTATGGGGTGCCAATGAGACACATCATATTTTAAAATGAAAATAGTATGACTAGCAAATAAATAAATAAAATAAAAATAAAGACAGAAAAATTAAAATCAAATTTGCTATGCATATTTCAATGTATCATGTCAGAACATAATTGCTTGAACATCCAAGAACATAATTTCTTTTCTCGTGCAAGTTAAATTAAATTTTTATTTATTGTAATTGTTTTATTGAATTAGTGACTTTTAGTATTGCAAAGGAATAAAAAAACTTTCGCTCGTATTTATTGTTTAGAAAAATATCACATTTCCTATTTATTTCATTTCATATAATCACTTGCTCAAAATTACATTTTTTAAGGTTTTATTTGCTGTTGTCATTAACTTATTTTTTTTAAATCACAGCTTTTGTAAATGCAATAAACACCTTATTAAAAGCGGATCTTTTAAGATGCTTGTGTAGATAATAAAATTTTTATTTTTTGCCTATTGATTTTTGTTGATGCCAAAAAACCTCATCCCCAAAACAACATTATATTCTGACATGATAAAAAACATTCCTCTGGCATTATTCGTATGAATTAAATAATTGATGTCAATTGAGGGTATTTTTTCCTGGTTACCTGTTACCTTCTCTTCTCCATTGCATTATTTTTTAAACCTTTTTTTGTCAAGCAGTTGAAACCAAAATTTGATACAGAACTATAATTTTGATAAGGAAAGTAACTTTATCAGAGTCACAGCATTTTTGAGTTAGCACGTTCACATGCATGTGGCAATTAAAAATCAATCCTTTGACGGATTTGCTTAAAAAATTTCATATGTATTTATATTGTTGATGTTTATCAAATTTCATATGTTTAGCTTTCTACTTTTTGTAATGTCGTGTTCAGTTGTATTTAGACTGCCAACTAGACTCCCTCCGATTGAATTTCTATCAAAATTTGATAGAAATCTGCAAGTATACTGTAAAGATCACATACAAAGTTTCATCCATCTCGTTCTATACTTATTTTCTTTTGTTTATTTTACTTATGTTAACATCCCGTTTTAATATCATATTTGGATTATTTTGGAACGGACCTCGTAATTTTGAACCACAGTCACATGACGGCCTCAGGAATGGCTGAAACATGGAGACTTGCCAAATCCCAATTTGAATGGTTTGGCAATTACAATATTTTCTCTTAGTATTTTGGAGAAAGTAATCAGCAGGAGTGGTTTCCCCAAAACTTTCTCGCATACTCTCTAATAAACTTGCCATTCATAGAACGCCTTGCATAGCTCTGGCTTACAATGGTTACGAAATATTAATTTTTGGAGAGAATTAAGTATTTTTTATAGAATTTATCGTGCCATCTTTGGCGAGTTTTTCGGTTATTAATCTCTGACATGCGTTAAAAGCACCCAAAATCGCATTTGTGTTTTAGAATCTTTTTACCAGATACAGATTGAGGCACAGATTTGACACAAAACTGAACTTGTAGTTTCTAAAAGTACAGACCGACAGATAGTCAACCCTTAGTTGGTTTTATCTCAAACTTTGATAGGTGTCTACAATATAGATGTTACATCTGCGTACCGAATCTTATATGCCTAGCTATCTTCGATTTATAGTTACCGTGTTAACTTATATTTGGACAAGTGGATAGGCGAACTTACTCTGCGCAGATTTTATTTTGGATAGAAATCTGTAAATGTGGCGACAGTAAAAAAAATTCAAAATTTCAACCGTCTACCTCAAAGCATTTATGAGTCATCTTTGTCACAGGTAAAACGCAGACGGACATTTTCCGAAAATGTGTTTTTTGAACTGAGGAAATTCTAAAACGTGGAGAATCGTCAATATCTCGAATTCGAATTTTTCGCCAATTTCTATACTTTCTCTATTATATTCATAAGAGAAAGTAGAAAGGACACATTTAAAATGGTTTATCCGCCGAGAACATCACCCCCTTGGCTCACTTTATCAAATCGCCAACTACCCGCGCTCTTGCGTCTTATTTTCCGGAGGAAGATATCCTCCAACGACAACATCGGGTTGCCATATTTGGCGCTAAATATACTTGGCGAAAAGGGTGTTGCACCTTTAAAATAACAGCGCATTTAAGGGGGCCTCTGTTGAAAATAACTAATTATTGTGCTGACTTCCATTCTTGAAAGAAAGTTTTTTCATTGTTGCAAACATCCAATTACTTAAAATAATAAATTAATATCAATTTCATCTCACGCACTGGAAAAAAAGCTGCAATAGTTCCAGGGCTTTATAGACATCTTTTATTTATTTATAAAAACAGATTTATTAGGGCTATATGAATGTATCTGATTGGAACCTGACAGATTTTTCCAGTCTAAGGACCGCAACAATTACATGTTATTTAGCGTTTCGGATAATGGAAAGCAAATTATTTTGATAGTTGGGAATTTTCTCTCTCTTAACTGTGGTGTGATATTCATGTTACTTAGCTGGTACGTCAAGACAATATTAGACAAGAAAATCCATTTTCTGCAGGAATATTATCATTCGAAAGTCGTTCCTTTAAGTCTTCTCGCTTCCGGTCTGGTGATGCTCTTGGTCAGTTTCCTCGGAATAAAGGCTGCTGTTGGTGGTCACGTTGCAGAAGACGCGCCTGATGCAAAATCTGCCGCCTTCTTCCTTCACATGTATTGGATAGCAGCCACCATTACAGTTTTTGCCGTTCTTGCTGCTGCGTTTGCTTGCTTCGTTGAAATTTACTTTTTACGTCACGGACTCGGGGAAGGTTTAAAAGCTGGAATGGAAAAATATAAACAAAGCTCAAAAATAAAAACGGAAATTGATCGATTACAACTTGATTATAAATGTTGCGGTGTAGATAATTATAAGACTTGGTACAATATATCGTGGATTGATGCTCAGTACCTTGACACGAGAGATCCTGGAGTAGCGAGGTAGGTTTTTCGATCATACTTTGTACATTTAATCCCTTTTTCTAAAAAGGATTTTTGTATATTTTCATATTTATGCGATACATTTAAAGTACTCTTTACCAATTTAATTTTGAACTCATAGTCCATTCATCTTCATGTCAACGTTCGACAAAAAACGTTGTCTATCCAAAGCTTTCCTGACTTCAGCAAGTATTATCAGGTCTCATGTTGAAAGATCTGAAAGTTTATAAAACTAAGAGATCTATGAAATTTTGAGCGCCATTAATAAATATTTAGACTTTCAGTCTGTTTTATGGACTCCAAGATTTTTTAAATTATAAAATTTGATGATGTAGGATATGAATGTTTGTAATGGTTAATCTTAACTAACTATAACATTATGAGTCATCATAATCTTCAAATAATTTACATTCAGTTCATAAATATATATATAAGAGGTGAATTTTTGGTTGTAGAATATTTTAAGTAGGAAAAGGGGCATTAGAAAAATAAACATTTAATTAGTATTCAAGATTATAACATTTATCGTGCGTTATTAATATCGAAGTAGCGAACTCCATCATAACAAAACTGCTGTTTCCACTCAGCATCAATAAATACAGGGATAATAAAATTACAGTTAAACGAGAACCTTACATATAACATGATTATCTGAACTGAGGACAACAATTAATATGTTCTATGATTATTGAGCTTATCGAGATGCTCAGCATAACGTTTAGGTTTATTAAGTTATCGAGTTATTTTTAAGATAGGCTATTCTACTGTTCAATCATTACTATTGAAAATTTTGGGATTGATCTAGGGAATGAATGACTTGCAATATATCGTCTATATTGTTTCATGCATGTTTAATCGGATTTAAAATGTGGAAAAAAGAAATCACGAGGTATACCAAGCGATATAATCTTTTTTAAAGTATTCGGCTACGATGATTACAAGGTGAGATGGGAGTTATAATCTATGAAAACGAAATCTGTACTGATTTTCTTTTGTATAGATGAACTAGAACGATATACTATATATCTGGCCGTTTTGGATCCGCAGTATAAATGGTGCTCCATTCTAGAGCTCTAGATAATCCCAAAATAGCAGGCCGTGGTGGACTGTTGGTAAGGACTCAGCTTCAGGATAGGAAAGTTCGAAACATAATTTCATCGAACAACCGTCGAATAAAGTCCTGTACCAACAACCTGTCGTCTTACAGACGAGGCACGCTTTCTCTCCCTGCCCTCCCTGTCTCCTTCACAGACGGTTTTCTGGGGTGCTTTGATCATTTTCCAGTTTACTGGCAATTTGTTGGTAAATTAGACAGACGTCAAAGAACCCCAGAAAATCGTGGGGAAAGCGTGCCCCGTCTGAAGAATTACGGGTATTGGAACGGGCTTTAAGTAGGTTTGGCACGGGGACAAATGTACTTCTTCTAGTGTAATGTGGAAGTTTGGACAACCGGAGTGCCAGCTCAAGCTTCGTCCTCGTCATATGACTGTGGTTTGAAATTTCCAGGTGCTTCCCGTACTGTAGCGTTTTCAAAGTTGCTTCAAAATGCAACGTAACCAAACCAACAATCTGGCTCTACCTTAATGGTGATGAGCAATGGCTTCTTGGTTGTAATAAGTCCCTATACTCTTTACATGATCTAAATCGCAGAAAAAAATGGATTTAGAAAACGTTTAAAGGTCTACCTTTTTCCTTTCCAGTTAACATGATCTCCCCTGTACCATGTTAATCGACCCTCGTAGTGAGCCATCATGACAGGAACACACTTAACAGAATTGCTAGTATATAGATGAATTAAACTTTCCCAATTTACGAACACCTCGAAACTGAATTATGTTTTAATGTTCTCAGCTGCAGGTTTTTGCAGTATTGTCCTTATTTCTTCAGAATACTGTTATTACCTATCAACTTAAGTTGCAATTGGGAATGACCATCCTGAAATATCTACTTATTGTTTTATCCTCATAAAATCACTACTTAGATTGGATGTAACAATAAATATGATTACCGATCCTCGGCTATACTTTTTTTTCTGCTACCAATCATATTCTTCTGTATAAATCATCTACTATGTGGATTCATCAATGATAGCTTTTGTAAAAACAGAGCTCTTTTAACTATACAAACCGATCTCCAGATGGAATGAATACGAAATAATTTACGAAATCAATAATTATATTCTCGTACAATATAATAGGTGGCATTTTCATTCGAAAAAAAAAAAAACATCACTTTTATTAAAAAGAATTCTTAATAGAATTGTAATTCCTATAGAATACATTTTTATTTTTTTAACTAAATTTAGTTTACATAGTTCTTTTTTATAATTGAGACGAAAAAATGAAAAATAATACATTTAAGCGGTATAAAAATTTAAATATTTTTTGCATTACGAACAAGTAAGTGATTTATGAAGTTACTAAAAATTTCAAGCTTGCAAATTGCTTTGAGATGACATTTGATCTGAATAACGGCTCTTATTATATATTCTATGAAATGTTCAGCCTTGAAGAATACTTTCTGCCTCATCGTTGTTTTAACTTGAAATATAATGATATTTGTTTAAGAATATGTATATATTTCTACTTCAATTCAAATTCTTGTTCTAGTGCATTTTCTTTTTCCTAGAATTTGGCAATGTTTATAAATATAACGGCAATATAAACATTTAAAAATAAAATATAATTTATTATGAATAGTTAACAATTTTTTTTTTTTTTGCAGAAATATTAGAGAAAATCTGTATTTTGGGAAAGATGTACCTTTTAGCTGTTGCAGAACGGATATCTCCAGGCCTTGCATAGATAAAAGAATCGAAGATACTAGTTATCATTCCAAATACATTTATCCCTCAGATCTGACTATATATACAGTTGGATGTCTGGAAACTATCACCAACTATTTAGCACATACTGTATTCTTTGGAGTCGGTGGATTCGCCATCATATGTTTGCTGACTTGGGTAAGAAATCTTTCTTCATTATGTGCTTTACTCTTATAATAGAATTGAATTGAACTAGACTACTCATAATATTTGTTATATATAAACATTTTGGAGTTGACCCCATTGGCATAATTACTGTAGAACGTTTTCGAATGATGAGCTGCGGTAATGTATCAACACTTGATTACGCCTGCTGTATACATGCAAATATCAGCTAATAATGCTGTAAACGTGCTTTCTAAATATATAATAAGTAGATTTTTATAAAGTTCCAAGCATTCATCTATCAGAAATGTTTGGAAACTATAATCGAGCATCGCACACAGAGCTATTAATACAGCTTAAGATTTCACGCAGAAAAAAAAAATCTTTACAGATGCACAATTGAATTGAGGCGATGAGAGATAACAGTCAAATTATATCAATATATATCATAAAATTTAATTTTTGAATTCATTTCTGTTTAGAAGCTAATGAAACTAATGTGTCTTTCCGCAATAGGGATTTTTTTTTGTAGATTTGTATATGGTATTATCTGTTTCATTCTCTTTTAGATCACCATGGCTACCATAGCTAAGAATTTATACAGATCTTTGGCTTGAACCTATCTTAGAGCAATTAGATGACGCATATCGTCTAGTAAAAGCTACAGAAAATAGAAATAAACCCACCTTAAGAAATGAATCTTGCTTTTCCAACTTGTATGTTTTTTTTTTCATTCATAATAAGGCAATCCTTGTGGACCACAAAGTACAGCACAAGACTTACAGAAGTAAGTAGAAACAACTACATACATAGATAAAAACAGATAAAAATAAAGATAGAAACAACCGGAAAAAATAAAGCAAAAGAACAAAACAAGACTAATTAAAAACTGAAGCAATGAATTTACAGAATGAGAAAAATGCCAATTTGTGGCCGATCAAAACATGAAGGTGGAAACTTAATATTAGAGGCATGGAGATCTACAATAAAATCGTTTCTCCCTTCAGTAAGTCTGGAGCAAGTGTTCGACAATCAAGTGTTCGGCATTTTGAAACCCACTAACGCTGCAAGAGAACAGATCAATGTCAGATAATCCAAATTTCTTGAGATAGTAGGTGACATTACGTGGCTGGTGAGAAATTTCACTAAGGGAAAATCACCGAAGAAATGCTTCTTCTTTAATATTTGAGAAATTGTGGAGAACTTAATGTTAACTTATGATTTGTTAATTATCAATAAACACATCACTTTGCTTTTTTTTTTGAGGAAAAGGCAGCATTTCTTTGATAAACACGTTACGGGGCGCAAACGAAGGGCAGAAGGGTCTTGAATTTCCCACTACCATGTAAAACTCTTAGGCAGTGAGAAATTCGGGGCCTTTTACTTTTTTTCTCCCTAAAGCTTGATATTTTTTAACATCTCAGAACATGAGGTTGTTTTGGGAATAAAGCAACAAAAATCCGTGGGCGAAAAATAAAAATCCCATGATGATGCCATCCCATTTACAAAAGCTCTGATTTTTTTTTAAAAAAATAATTGAATGACTTCAGCAAATAAAACCTAGAAAAATGTCATTTTAAACACGTGATTGTATGGAATGAAATAAATAGGAAATGGGACGTTTTTTCAAACAATAAATGCGAAACAAAGTTTTTTTTTTATCGTTTGCAACACAACTAATTCAATGAAAAGTGACTAATTCAATGAAACAATTAAAATGAATGAAAATATAAAGATTAAAATGAAATCTGCTATGCATATTTCAGTGTACCATGTCAGAACATAATTGCCTGAACGGCCAAGCACCACGTGCTCGTACAAGTTAAATTATATTTTTATTCACCTTAATTGTTTCCTTGAATGAGTCACTTTAGTATTGCAAAGTATCCAAAAAACTTTGTCTTGCCTTTATTTTTTTTAAAAAATATCACATTTTCTGTTTATTTCATTTCATATAATCACTTGCTCAAAATGAAATTTTTCTATGTTTTATTTACGGTAGTCGTTAACTAATTTTTTTTAAATCAGAGCTTTTGTAAAGGGGATGGCAACGCGTTATTAAAAGCTGATTTTTTTAAAGATGCTCGTGCAGATAATAAAGTTTCAATTTTTCGCCTACAGATTTTTGTCTACCTCATTCCCAAAATAACATCATGTTCTGACATGAGAATAATTTCACTTGCGCGAGCACGTGTTGCTTGGCCGTTCAAGAAATTATGTTCTGACATGATACATTGAAATATGAATAGCAGATTTCATTTTAATCTTTTTGATTAATTTTAATTTAATTAGCATATTAGCAGTTTTCAAGCAATATATCTAACTAAAAGTTAGGATTAAAAAAAACCTATTCATTATAGGTTGCCATTTAATACTCATTAATTATAATTACAGTATATAATAAGTAAAAATAACTTAATAGAATATTGGACGATTTTTAATTTCCAAATCAATGTTTAATTAATGGAGCGGAATAATAGAACACACATAGTTATTAACTTCTAAATTTTTATTAAATTCAATTCTAACTATTCTTAAGCAATTCTAAAGCTCTAAAAAATTTTAAAAACAAATAAAAACAATTCTAAAGTTTTATTAAAAAATAAATAGATTGCTAAATCAGGGGAAATTATTACGAAACTGTTTTCCTTTGGCGATCTGCTGATTCCCCTGGATTATTGTTTGTTTTATTTCCGAATAATTCTTATGCATAATTTAATCATTCTTCAAAGAAAGTATTTTTAAGCATCCATTTGAAACAGACATCAAGGCTATGATATTTTAATAGCCTCGTATCTTTATTGTCGTGTGTATGAACCATAGAAATGCAGTAGAGTCCCATGACATTAAAAATGTAATTTTCGAGATAATTAATCTTCTTATATTCATGTTGTTCATTTTATTATTAAAAGATTAGGAATTTAACATTCCCGTCCCCCATCATCTAACTTTTGCGGCATTGTAATTTCTTTTTCTTATTCCTTAAGGTATTAAACTTATCCTTTCATCTTTCGCTTTTAAAAATGGGAAATTAAATGATTAAATAATTCATGAAGCAATGAAAACAATTTGAAAGTTACTGCAATAAAAAAAATCGTTTTTAAAAATTAATTGTAAAAAAATTGTAAAATTTTATAAAAACTAACAAGATTGATAATTTGGTAACATTAAAAAATTATTTTTAAATTTTAAAGCAATATAAAAAATAAAATTAGTATGATGATGCTTTTGGAAATAATTGTGGGGTTAAGTTAAAATCTAGCTTGACTTTTTATTGATTGAAATTGTGATGAAAATTATTAAAAAATACTTTCGCCATTACTTATTTCTGCCATTCAAAATAAAGAAAGCCTGCTCTTTCATTTACATACAATTTCTTTATTATTATTAGAAATGAAGAAATCTCTACTAATATTAAAGAGCTAATAATAATTCTCTATTTCATTATCTCTATTTTATCATGTGGAGTACTGACATTCCAGATTACTAGTAGTTCTGCACTCTCATCCCATTGCCAGTTTTGGTAGCAGAAAAGCAGGAATCATTGTGTTTAAAATGTCAGCGTGACAAGAATGTTTTACCAAATACGACAAGAAATTTTATAAAAATTTCACGATTCTTTCAGCAGCACATTTATTTTCCACTTTACTTACTACGAGTTTACTCACATTCATTTTTCAATTTTTTTCTACTTCAGCTCACATTCACATTAATCAAATAACGCTTTATTTCAGTAAAAATGTATTTCCAGTTGAAAGTGCATATATAGTATAAGATATAGGTAGTATTATATCTCGATGACACAGCGATACTGGCTAAAAACAAAAATCCAAAAATACATGCACATAGCACTAAACAGACATTTAGATGAAATTACCAAGTGGAAGAAAATCTGGAAAATCGTAATCAATCCAGCAAAAACAGAAGCAGTCATCTTTCAAAAAGGAAATAGCACAGCGAAAATTCCCAAAATCAAAATTGATAACCAGATTATTGAATGGTCTCAGGAGAGCAAATATTTAGGAGTCACGTTGGACTCAAAACTCACATTTAAATCTCATCTTCTAAAACTCAGAAAAAACTTCCGAGAAAAAGCGCGCAAATTTTTTCCCCTACTTTCTCTGAACTCAAAATTGTGCAGGGAAGCAAAAATACTTATTTTTACTGCCTATTTGCGTCCAGTACTAATGTACGCATGCCCGGCATGGGGACATGCAGCCAAAACGAATATTAAAATAATTGAAACACAATTTAATCTCACAATTAGAAAAATTGTTAACGCCAAATGGTATATGAGTAACACTGATATTAGGAAAGCACTAGACTACCCCTCCTTTAAAGAAATTGTCAAAAAAATTAGCAACAAACTTCTACAACAAAATTGATGTAAGCAATAATGAAGCAATTAATAATATCCCCAAATACAAAGCTGATCCTAAAATTAAGAGACCAAGAAATGTCCTTCTTATTTAAACTCGCTACTGTTAAATAAATCTCTGATTATTTGATAACCCCTCCCCTGATATAGATGTGTGCTTAGCCACTTCACAAAAAATTTGCTCCTTAAAACTCTAATAAATCCTGCTACTTCATATCCAAGATCTTTTGGTCAAATAAGCTCTTCATCTTCATCTTCATTAAAAGGATTGTCGGAGCACCCGACCTTTAGAGAAAAGGTCTATCTCCTTAATGATGTGGCTGTTAAAGGCTATTGCTTTTGATATACTACCATGACTTAAGGATTTAACAGAGCGAATTTCAATTTGTTTCTGTAATTTTGGTGAAGCAACGTTCCTGATTGGCTAAGAGTTTGTGACTTTGGCGGATAAGGCTTCCTATTGGCTAATACTTGGGAGAGGGTGAGGGAGTACGCTGCCGAAAGCGATCAGGGAAATTTTTAACTGTTGTTTCTGGAAGGATGAAAATTTGTATAGAAAATTAATATCGGTAGATGGCGCCATGAT
This sequence comes from Argiope argentata, assembly GCA_026289955.1. NCBI lineage: Eukaryota > Metazoa > Arthropoda > Arachnida > Araneae > Araneidae > Argiope > Argiope argentata. The sequence goes on along the minus strand of JAOUZG010001441.1, from coordinate 1,802,742 downwards.
CTTGAAAAAGGTAGTTTGAGTTAAAGAAGTGCACCTAAAAGGTTAGAGGATGACATTTTTGGGTCTTCTAATTTTGGCATCTGGGTTGTATTTGGGTATGTTTTTAATGGCCAAGTTATCAATATCATCTAGGTTTTTGAAAAAGGTAGTTGCAATCTTGTTGATAAAACTTTTAAGTGTTGGGTAGTTAATTGCGTGATGAATATCAGTGTTAGAGAAAAATCTTGGTGCTTTACAAATAATTTTGATGATATCATTTTGTTGCTGATAGATTATTTTAAGGTTGCTTTTAGCAGCGTACCCCCACACTGGGCAGGTATAAGTTAATACTGGACGCAAATAGGCTGTGTAAATAAGTAACTTATTATCCCTATTCATTTTTGAGTTCCTTGAGATTATGGGGAAGAATTTTCTTGTTAGCTCTCGGAACTTGTTTTTAATATAGATAAAGTGGGGCCTCCATGTAAGTTTTCTATCTAAAATAATTCCTAGGTATTTGACGTTCTGAGACCACGGTATAAATTCGTTATTAAATTTAAGTTGGGGGAAGTTTTTATTAATACTTGCTTTGTGGAACATTATTGCTTCAGTTTTATTTGCATTAGTGGCGATTTTCCATTGGGAGAACCAACCTTCAAGTGTTTTAAGATGTCTATTTAGTGCAATTTGAATAAAGTTGGGGTTTTTATTTTTTGCTAAGATGGCCGTATCGTCGGCAAAGATACATAGCATGGTATTGAACTGCTTGGGTATATCGTTAATATAGATGGAAAATAGAATTGGACCGATTTTTGATCCCTGTGCTACCCCTGCTAGTATAATTTTTTCGGTAGAGAATTCGTTTTTGATTTTTACTTTAAATTTTCTGTTTTCGAGGTAGGATTTAATAAGTTGAATTAAGTAATTTGGAACATTATAGTTAATTAATTTAAAGATAAGACCATCTTGCCATACCCTATCAAAGGCCTTTTGAATGTCCAAGAGCACAGCCGCAGCTTTTTGTTTATTCATGAAGGCTTCTTCGAGGTATTCGGTTACTCTGTATAATTGGTCAGTGGTAGATAATTTTTTCCTAGAGCCAAACTGTTCAGGTATTAAGATGTTATTTTGGTCAAGATGGTTTGTAAGATTTTTAAGAATAATTTGCTCAGTTATTTTACTTAGGGATGATAGTAAGGAGATAGGTCTATAACTTTGCGGGTTGGTTGGGTCTTTGCCGGGTTTATGTATAGGAACAATTGTTGCTATTTTCCATCTATTTGGGAAATACCCAAAAATTAAGATTTTATAGATTAGGATTGTAAGTTCTATGATAATATTATTTGGGAGATTTTTAAGCATTTTATTATTAATTCCGTCAACTCCTGGCGATTTATTGCTTTTAAGTTTTTTGATTGCTAAATTGATTGTGCTAGGTAATGGCGGTTCAGTTAGTTCGTTAAGGGTGTTGTAATTGAATTTAAATTTGCTAACAGCTTCTTTGACTATTATTTCATTGGTGTAGTCTGTAGTTTCGTTGTCTTGGAATTGCTTTTCCAGACTATTAGCTATACATTCAGCTTTATCTTCGTCAGATAATTCCATTTTATTTGGTCCTTTAAGGTTTGGGATATTTTTGTGTTTTTTCTTGAAGGGTCTTACAAGATCCCAGATGGTTCCATCTTCCTCGTTAGCATTACTGATTTTTTCAATGAATCTGTTTTGTTCTATTTTGTAATTTAATTTGTTAATTTCTTTATTAAGCTTATTTGAAATTCTTTTGAAGGCTGGGTCCCTGGTCGTTTGAAATTTCTTTCTGGCACAATTACGTTGCTTGGTAAGTGCTTTCAACCTTGGATCAAATTTAATGTTGCATTTGTTGATGGGGTTAGATGCGGTGATCTTGCTGTGATTAATTACTTCTTCAAGTTTGGTGACTGCTTTTTCAATTTCAATCTCAGAGTCAATATTGATGAAATTAAGGTTGTTTGTGTTAGCTAATTTTGTTTTAAATAGATTTCAGTTAATTTTAAATTTATTAGTTCTATTGGGAAGGGTGTAATTTATGAAGAAGTTAAGCATTACAGGATTGTGATCTGAACTCAATTCGGGTAGTGATATAATCTCGTATGGAAAAATGAAGTCCTTAGTGATTGTTAAGTCTATGGTGCTAGCTGATTGATAGCCAAATCTGGTGGGGTTATCGGGTGCCAAAATATCTATGCCTGCATTGGTACAAAATGAGTATAGAGCTTTACCTCTTGTGGTATTGTATTTGCAACCCCAATTTGTATGGTGTGCATTGAAGTCTCCTGAAATAATTTGGTTTGGGCTAATCTGAATTAAATTTTCGAGATCAAAGGTGAAGAGGTTTGGGTCAGTATTTGGGGGAATGTATATGGACGTGAAAGTAATCGGATCTTTGTTTTTAATATTTAGAACAACAACGCTAGCCTCAACATTGTAGAGGGTTGGTGGAATAAGTTCATAATGTGGTAAATGATTTTTGATTAGCACCGCTGTACCACCTGCAGCATGAGTATTTAAGTTGTTGTCATTTCGGTAGCTATAGTATGCAGCGTAATTAGCCAGAAAGATCTTTTTGAGTGGTCTCAGATGGGTTTCTTGTAACAGTATAATATCAGGGTTGTACTTATTTACGAACAGTCTGAATTCATTAATTTTGTTCGTGATCCCGTTTGCGTTCCAGTATATAATGCTGAGTTTATTAAGATTGAATTTAATTAGCCAGAGCTGTTAACAGGACTATCGAAGGCTATGTGAAGAAGCTGCAGTTTATCTGCTAGATTATTTGCATGTTTTAATTGTTTAAGTGCAGTGAAAAAGTTAGGGAACTCGTTTTTTAATTTATTGAGTTCTTGTACAATTTCCATAAAATCAGAAATGATATCCATACCTGGTAAGCCCGGCAGAATTGGTTTGTTTACGTTTTGAGGGCGAGAGTCGCTGGGAGTAGGCCCGTAATGTGCTGCCATCTTCTGGCCTTTTCCGTCGTTAAGGACTTGCGCAAAAGTTTTATTATTGTTTACTACAGAGTGCTCAGCATTAAAGGTTCTGTTATATGTTTTGTAGTAATTTTCTTTAATAGAGTTATTTGAGGGCAGCTTGGGGAAGGCTTCGCAACCCCTGTAGGATGCTACATGACCAGTTTTGTGGCAGTTTATGCAGTGAGGTTCAGGTATTTTTTCTTTGATAGTGCACTGGTTAGTTAGATGGTTTTTGCTACATTTCAAACAGCGAGGTTTCATTTCGCAGCAATCTGCTGTGTGGTGGAAGAGGTTACATTTAAAACATTGCTGTATGATTTTTCTTCCTCTGAATTGCTCTACTGTTACCTTGAGGTAGTTGATATGATCGATGGAAAATATTTTTGTTGCTTCTTTGGTGTTTTTAAGTTCGATGAGAAAAAAGGGTAAGGGTCGTTTAGTTCTGAGCTGGGTAAGTTGGGTGACTTTAGTTATGGGGAATCCGTAATATTGGATGAGGTAGTTTTTTAAGTCATCAGTGGAGTGTTCATGGGGCAGCCCTTTGATAACAGCTTTAATCGGTCTTTCATCTCTGGGTTTAATTATGTAATAGTCATACCCTTGTGATTTGCAGTATTGAGAAATTTTGCTATGCTGCTCAGCGTTAGTGGCGAAGATTTTTACATACCCACTTGCAAGTTTATTATCCGTGGGTCCACAGACTTTTCTTATGTCGGTTAATATTTCGGCGTATTCCGTACAGTATTTCAACATTATGGGGGGAAGTCTTTTTGGGGGGACTATTTGATTAGTTTGGTTGTCTTCCTCGTTTTTATTTTCTAGGGGTGCATACTTATTAGAAATTTCTAATGTTTGCATGGTGAAATTTTTATTTTTAGCATTTTTGCGTTTGGGCGATTGGAAATTTTTTACTGGGGTTTCCATCTTATTACTATTTAATAAGCCACAACATTTAGGGAGAAGATCTAACTCACCGGTTAGTGCTCCAACTTGAACAAGGAGTTCTTCACGTCTTTGCGTTGTTTCGTTGTATTCTTGGGAGTCTTCCCATCCATTTTTTCGAGCGAGCTCAATAGCATTTATGAGACCCTCTTCTTGCATCTTTAAGAATTCGAGCTTTTGCTCGATGTAGTTTCTTTCATTGCAGTGACATAAAACAATCGGTTCCGATTCCATGTCAGAATCATTTGCGCGTAAGCGCTTAGCACTTTCCTCCTCAGAATCGCTACCGCTCATGACGGAAGCTAGTCGAGAACAGGGTGAAAGGCCAACCGATAGTACATTTGGAAGGAGGACCTGGGCGTGAGCCTATAACCTCCATTCCTTCACTTTCGTTTCACAAATTCATCACGTCTTGTGCTAACTTAATGCTATTGTGCTTTGTTAGTGATAGGGCGGGGGGAAGAAGGAAAAGAAAAAAAAAAGAAATAAAGTAAAAGTAATAAGCTGAATTACACATAATAAGCTTTAGGTACTTAGTTGATTTGGAAAAAAAAAGAAAATAATAATAATAATAATAATGATAATAATAAGAGCGATTATAAGGTGGTTAGGAGGAAGTATAGTTTAAGATAATTAAAGTGCAATAAAAAAATTTTATTCGTAGTGGTATTTGAATCTAATTTAATGAGTGACATTGTGTTTGGTTGCACAGATCAGTGAGTATTCCCCGATCGTTGATGGCTGGCACATTCGCTCCGTCTGAGTCGGTGGGTGCAGGTGGGGCGCGAGTCAATTCTGGGAGTCCATTAGCGGGTCCATTAGGTGGGGAAGTCGAAGGGGAACTTCTTATCTGAGTTCGACTCCATTGTGGTGTCTTCGCTGGGGAAGGATTTCCCTCCTTGCGGTTTCTATTGTTGCGCTTCCCCTCTTCGCGCAGGTGCGCCTTTGCAGGTAACGGTTGTTTGGAGTATTTTTTTTTTTCCCTTAACCCTTTGGTTTCGGTCTTCTCTAGTTGATTTTTTTTTTCTTCTTAAGTTCTTTGAGTTGCTGTATTTGTTTGCTGTTCAGTTTGCGGGGGTGGGATATTTTTCCTGTTGGATTGTAAGCTAAGTCATTTGTTTTGGGTTTAAATCTGGTTTTGAGAGATTGAAAGTTTCTTTAAAAGAATTAAATCAGGATGCGACGGGGTCTTCTTTTGTTGCGAGGGTTTTTAGGGTCGTACCGGGGGATGGATCTGATCGTTATATTTTCAAGTTTGTCAATTCTTTCAAAAAATGAGGTGGTGATTTTTTTGATGAATTCTTCAATTGATTGGATTCGGAGATCTTTTCTTATATTGATGTTCCTGACGTACCAAGGCATTCCGGATATTTGTCGGAGAGTGGAGTTTTGGGCGGATTCTAGTTTCTTGATGTGACTCTTTGCCGCTGCTCCCCATATAGGCGCTGCATAAGTTATCTGAGGTCTGATAATACTTTTATAAAGGAGGCATTTGTTTTCTAATGATAGTTTGGAGCTATTGTTGATGAGAGGGTAGAGCTGGGCTTTGGCTTGTTTAAAGTTCTTGAGGATGTATTGAATATGTTGGGCGAACGTTAGCTTGGGGTCCAGTTTGACACCTAGATATTTAGTTTCGTTATTCCATGGTATTTGGGTATTATTGAGGATTGGTGGAGGCGGCTTCTTTTTTTTATGGGTAAATAGGATGGCTTGGCTTTTGTCTGGGTTTACTTTAATTTTCCATTTTCTGAGCCATGATTGGAGACTATTTAGGTGGGAGTTTAGATCGTTAACAATTTTATCTGATTTCTTGGCAGTACTGAGGATGGCGGTGTCGTCGGCAAATAGGTAGAGTTGGGTCTTAGTGATTCTGGGTATATCATTAATATAGATGTTGAAACATAGCGGTGCTAGGATGGAGCCCTGGGCTACACCGGCTTGAATAGGGATTGAACGAGATAGGTGTTTGCCAACTTTTACTTTAAATGATCTGTTTGTAAGATAGGTTGCAAGAAGTTTGGAGAGAGAGTCCGGGGTTCCAAGTTTAATGATTTTGTATATTAGTCCTATTGTCCAGACTTTGTCGAATGCCTTGGCTACGTCGAGGAAGACTGCCCCAGTATCCAAACCCTCAGACCATCCAAGTCTAATTGTTTCTGTCATCCTTAGTAGTTGAGCGGTAGTTGAATGTTTGTTTTTAAAACCGAATTGGTAGGGGATTAGTTTATCTGTGACATGAGGTTGAAGTCTGTTCAGGATTATTTTCTCAGCTATTTTACTAATTGAGGAAAGAAGGCTAATTGGTCTGTAACTAGTGGGGTTGAACGGGTCTTTTCCAGGCTTGAAAATTGGGATGATTACGGCTCTCTTCCAATTGCAGGGAAAGTATTGTAGTTCAAGTATTGCGTTTAAGAGTTTGGTGATTCTAAGTATAAAATTTATTGGGAGGTTCTTCAGCATCTCGTTCGTGATACCGTCTTCTCCTGGGCTCTTTTTCTTTTTTGTATTTTTTATAGCGTCAATAACTTCTTCTGGGTTGCATGGGTCAATTTTAAAGGTTGTTTTGCTCTTAATGAATTGGCGTACGGTCTTTCTAACTATTTTGTCATTGGTTTTATCTGAGATATTATTAATGGTGAATTGGTCTTGAAGGTTTAATGCAAGTTCGTCCGCCTTTTCTTCGTCGGTGTATGCTATTTTATTTATCCCCCTCAAGGGTGGCATCTTAAGTTTGGAATTTGTCAGATTACGGGTGAGCTGCCAGATTGATTTATCTTCTGTAGACGCGTTTATTATTTTTTCTGCCCAGGTTTTGTTATTGTGCTCTTCCCACATTTTTCTAACTTTTTCTCTAATTTTATTCAATTTCTTTTTGTCCTCGGGGCTTCTGGTGTTTTGCCAAATTCTTCGGAGTCTGTTTCTCAGGGTGGTTTGAATTTTGATTTCAGGGGGAGTTTCGGTGGTGTGATTATGGATTTTTGTTGCTGTATCTTTGTAGGTTGTGAGTATTTCCTCGGCCAGGTTTTTGGATTCAATTTCTATTTCAATTGCTGAGCTAATTTTGATGGGATTGGTGCTATTTTTTGTTAGTTGTTCCCTAAATTTCTGCCAGTTTGGTCTCAGTCTATAAATTTCTTGATTATCAATTAGGTGGGTGTTTAGATTGAGCATGATGGGGAGGTGGTCGCTTGAAAGGTCGGTGATGGATTCAATTTTAGAGGTGAAGTTGATGTTCCTGAATAGTGCTATGTCAATTATTGTTTCACTAGTGGTTGAGTATCTGGTTGGTTTGGCCGGGGCTATTATTTTCATTTTGAGTTTTCTGATGAAGGAAATTAGGTTAACACCTTGGGGGTTTGCTCTCTCACAGTTCCAGTGCCTATGTTTGGCGTTGAGATCTCCTATAATTATAGTTGAGTAGTTTGTTTGGATTAAGGCTTCTAGGTCAAGAGTGAAATCGGAGTTACATGTTGGCGGGATGTATGTTGAAATAATATTGATGAAGTCTTCCGTGCCCGGGATCTTGATTTTAATTATAGTGGCTTCAATGTGTCTGAGGGTTGGATTGGGGTAGTAGGTAAAATTAAGATGGTTTTTTATGAAGATTCCAGTGCCTCTGATGGCTCTGCCGGTTCTACTGGTGGTTGAGAAGAAGGTGTAGTTAGGTATTTTAATTCTGTCTGTAGATCGTAGGTGGGTTTCCTGCACAGCAATTATGTCGGGGTCTTTTCTCTGCGCAAAGTCCCGAAGGTCGCAAATTTTGTTTTTAAGGCCGTTCGCGTTCCAGGAGCAAATTAAAAGTCCAGGAGTTGTGGAAATCATGGTTGGGAAGTCGTGGGGGCAAGAGAATTAAGAATGATAAGAAGTTTGTTCTCAGGGCTTTTTTCCTCGTTTAGTCTTTTTAATACTTCTTTGATGTTAGGTATGGCCGTTATTAAGGATTTTATGTGCATAAAGAATTGGAGGATGTCTGTGACTTGGTCCGGGTTTTCGTTTAATTGAGAAGTTTCTGCTCTGGCTTGAACTGTTGGTGCGGTGGGGAATCTTGAGGGTACGGAGTTTGGCTGGGTGTCAGGTTTCTTTAGTAGCGATGCGAATGATTTCCCTGGTTGGATTGTATTTGAAGGTCTAGTAATAATTTTTGGATATCTAGGACATCCTCTATAAGATGCCGTGTGGGGACCTCCACAGTTTGCGCATTTTTTTTGGGGATTTTCTGAGTTTTTCTGGGGGCAGTTTCGGGAATCGTGATTTTCTGCGCGGAGAACACACCTTTCCTCCATCTTACAGTTTTGGCTCACATGAGCGAAAGATTGACATTTAAAACACTGCCCAACTGATTTTCTGATATATTTTTCTATTCTAACTATCATATAGCACAGTGTTTCTTCCTTGTATATATTTTGCAGGTTATCGGTTTTAAAGAGGTGGACTTGGTATATTGGTAATGGTTGCTTTGTTTTAAATTGTTTTAATTGATTTACCCGGTCGACCCTGTATCCTTTTTTTGTCAATTCATTTTTAATTTCTTCACATGGGGTGTCTATGGGCAAGCCCTTAATAACGATTTTTGTAGGTTTCTCTGCTCTACTTGATATGACGTAATATTCGATTTTTTCTTCGTCAAAATATTTACTTAATTTTCTGTGATCGTCAGCTGTTTCACAGTATACGTTAAAAAATTCTCCTGTGGGTCGCGCCCTGCATTTAATTTTGTGCACTTCATTAATGCGTTGAAGGATTGTCTTGTAGTTATTAGTTCTTTTAAAGACGATTGGGGGGACGGTTGCGTCAATTACTGTGTCTTCTATTTTGTCCGTTTCTTTTTCCAGAGGGGCAAATTTATTTTTAACTTCTATTGAGGCCGGTTTAATTATTAATGGTTTTTTGGTTAATCTTTCTTCTTCCGATAATTGGCGTTTATGTTTGTTCCTCGTTTTTTGGGTTTGGAATCCATCGTCGTTCTTCTCCTCGATTATTACTAATTCATCTTCGCCGTTGTAAATCGCTGGATTATTAGTTACATTTTTTTTATTATTTTCTTTAAGGCTTTTCTTAGTTTTAGTCTCCGGGTTCTGATGAACTTCTATTTCCATTAACTCTCCGGGGGGTCTACACTCACTGTCTGTGCGGTTAGTTGTTAGTACCTCACAGTGGGGGGAGTTAGTTTGCACAATAGCATTGTTAGCAACAAAGACATGC
>JAOUZG010001441.1:1762797-1780795 GCA_026289955.1 Argiope argentata | reverse complement strand
GCCGGCATAACATTATTTCTGGACTTAAATACTGTAAAATTTTGATAGGGAGAAAGGGAAACAGAGGGATCTTTTTAAAGGTATTTTGTTTAGGTCAGTAATTTTAATCCTCTTGCACAGAATGTGAAAATCTTGCCTTTTAGCTGATTCAGCAATTTTACTAAGTTTCTGTTGAATTAATTAACAAGAACAAGTGGAATGGATCAGGAAATAAGAGAATATTTTAGAATGATATTGCTATGGGCTAAATTCAGATAGAGCTTTGGAAATTAATTGGTGTTTAATTTAATTTTAAAAATATCATTACACACACACAGACACACGCACGCACGCACGCACGAGAGCATTTTGTAGTAGTACTTCGGCCATAGGCTATTGTTTGGGGGATTTTAAAACGGGGATGCATTGTTTCTAAAATTTTACGAATCATACGAATTTTGAACGAAATCAATGCAGAAACAGTTTGTTAATATACAGTTTATTTTTAAAAACACATGCAATTTTCTTTTGCTAAAATATTAAAAAGTACATATCAAAAACAATGCTACAGAACAATATTTTATTTACACAGATAAAGATACACTTTATATGCCAATAAACTCTATAATTTCATTTACGAACTCATCAGGTTTTTCCAAGTGATAGTTGTGGTAAACATCTTTTGCGGTAACAAGTTTGGAATTTGGAAAACGTTTCAGAATCAGCTCCTTGTCTTTAATCCTAGATCGAAAAAAATGAAGAGCAAGAATTTACATATTAATAACTCGTTGAAGTAATAAATAATATGAAAAAGTAAATATTACTTTTAAAAGCAAGATTATAGCAAGGCCAAGTTGCTGCATTGCTTGAAAAAAAATCAAAATTCATTTTACACAAAATGTAGGTTTATTATTAGTGACAGGTAGCTCGGAATTGCTGTAATGCAAATTAAATTTTTCCTCTTTAACATTTATTTTGAATTATTTAATAATAAATTAATTTAAAAATTATTATTTATTATTAAGTTTTGGCAAATAAATAAAACTAGATCATTTATAATTTATAGCTAATCAAATGTTTAACTAATTTTCAATCAGTAGGTTGAAATTGATAATTAAATGAAAATTTCAGAATTATCTATATATTCTGAATTATATATATCTGCAAACCTATTCCTCTTTTATGAACATTTAAGCAATCAAAATTAAGCAATAAAAGAAGTTTTAAAAAAAATCGCTCGAAAGTGTAAAATTAAAAAAAAGTCATGCTTTTCCCTTCATTTATTATTGTAAGATAACCCACGGAGCTATTTTGTTTAACCATCATTTTAGCTTTCATTTTTTTCTTTTATCAACATCCAATGGTAGACGTAATTCAAAGCGAGAATTGTAAAAGATTAGATGATTTCCCAGAGGGCGATAATTTTAATTAATACAACATTCCAGATTAACGCCATCTATCGAGCTTTTGAAAAACTGACACAATTAATATTCAGACAGAGGCCCACTAACCGCGGTAAGATAAAGACGTGTTCATGTGTCAGCGTTTCACGCTCGCAAAGCTACGCGGTAATATGCCAAATAATATTTTTGTTACTTCTAACGTCCTCCTAGAGGAAATAATCTAACTTTCTGTTTGTTTAATATCTCCATGTTTTAATCCATTTAATATATCTCTGTAAATACTCCCTCTTGCAAATTTCCTCCTTTTATTTTTTTTAAAGAAGTCCCTTCATCCTTCGTTTGCATTATTTTAGCTTGGTTTTCAAGCTGAACCCGTAAATATTTTTTAAAAAAAACCTAATCGCCACGCCACTAAAATCCCGCTATCTGAAGAGTCTAATATTTTTGGAAGATCTGGTTAGACTCCCACATTAATGAGAAAAATTCTATAGTATAAAGTATTTTTAAAACAATTTTTATTTCACCAATTAAATCCCTTTATTTTTTTAATAAAAAATTCATTTTTTAATAATGCTTGCAAATGTAAAGACCTTAAAATCTTGCATCAAAAACTGTATTTCGACATCTTTCCTACAGTTGTTAGAAATATTTATTATAATCACAAAGTGCATTTGAAATAATTGCGATCTGTTGTTTATATACGGTAACTATCAGAACATAAATAAAAAGCAGTTTTTTAAGAAGAATTCTGGGAAGCTGTGAGCGAAAATATCGAATAAGAAATCCATGGGAACTACAATGGAATGCAACAATGTTTTGACACGAAGCCCATGTGAAATGGCATCTTTTTTTAAATAGAGAACTCATAATTTGCCATTAGGGAGTTTTGAGTGCTTATCATGACGAACTGTAAGCATGCTCTATAAGGATTTGACCTGGGGGAAGAATATTTTGACTAATAATTCACTTGACCTTCTTTACTTATTACACGAGAAATGGCAAAATTCATTTATCTTTGGAAAATATTTAACAAGATCATGAGTTTGTTGAACGTAGTAGTGAAAACTTTATTCAAAACTAGCCGCCTTTGGCGACCAATCGGTTCATCAGTATTAATGCTCGCTAAAATTTTCATATAATATTTTATGTAGCTGTGTCTCATAACAGGTTTTTCACCAAAATATTTTTAAACCAAACAAATTTTGAGAATCACATAATTCATTTATAGTATTATTTTCCTCGGATGTTCTGTTCATTATACTACTCATCTTTCTCTTTCTATCCGAGCAATGATTGTCCCGGAATTGATATTTTACTTAAATGGTGGAGGGAAAGGTCTAAAATTCTACGTTTTTATAGAATAAGGAGATTCTAATTTTCATAAATGTAAACACACTAAACAAATAAAGACACAATTGGTTTTCAAGAGATGCGAAAGTTTAAAAACAGCTTGGAAAATGCCTCGCACAGAGGAATTAATAGTGACACACACACCCTTCTTTTCTTTTCTATCCTTTTTTTCTTCACTGCTTTTCTTTCTACAAATCCTGTTTTCCCTTTGTTATTCTTTTTTTTTCTTCCCTACCCAGACTTTATTTTGTGCAGGCATAGATTAAATATCCATACAGACTAATAATAAAAGCAATTATTTTCTTTCTTTTTTAAACATCCTGTTATCTATAAGCTAATTGACTGCAATTGCTATTAAACAGTATATAATCTACTGGAGGTTAATGCCCCTTGTCCGGGGCTAGGAACTCCGTGAACTATGCTATTACAGCTATTACAGCTCGCGTATTTCTTTCTAGACAAATTATAATTTATTACTTCCTGCTATCTTACTCAGTTGGTGTGGGGGAAGGAAATGAAGATTTTTGGCGGGAAATTAAGAAAAGTGTCGTTTTAACCATTTCCCTCGCAGTTTTTTTTTTTTTTTCATTTTTTTCTCTCCATAAGAACACGCCTCGTGTCTTAACGAAAATATTTTTTAAAAATTAGCCGAGCCGTTCTCTAGTTTTGCGCTTAGCAACGCATTTCGAGATCTATTTTTTTATTAATATAGATTATTATTAAAATATTTAGACAAGAACTTACACAGGAAACGATGAATACTCTCCTGAGATGAACAAAGCTTCTACAAGATAAACCGAATCTTCTGATATATCTGTTTGAAAATTGTGGGTACTAGTCAGAGAATTTATAACAGCGTCTATATTGAAGTGCCACACAAACTTATTCGACTTGTCTTTATGGAACGGCAAAGGAGTTTTTGGTGATTTCGAAGTTTTTTTCCCTGATTTCTGAAAAAGAAGAGAAAGATCATTAAAACAAGTCTTCATAAAATTCTATACTTAAGACTGTAATTTCCTTTTCCCACTTCCTCCTTTCTTACATTTTAATGAACTGGAATTTCTTTATGCTTAATGCAATTTATTATATTTGTATCGACGATGTAGGTGATATGGATTAAAATTGTAAATTAAAACTGTTAACTCGATTCACTTGCGAATTTGCCTTTATAAAATCATTTTATAATAATTTACTAATTTTATAAATACGAATCCTTCGTAACATTTTTCTCTTGAAATATGAAACTTTTGATCCGCGACAGGAGTCATGAATTTCCTCACAGGCATGGTGACAAAATGACTTCATTGTCATTTTTCCTTTCTGTCTTTTGTAAACAGCTTTGGAATTCATTTTGGAATACAATACATTCTGGAAATCATGTAATTACCAAAAATATCTATATATATATACAACGTTTATGTGGAAGCAAAATCAGGCCGAATTAGTTAATCACCTTTTGGCAACACCTCGACATCGCGCAGGAACATCAACACGTGGTTTGATAAGATTTTAAGCGAATGCTATTCTTGCATCGGTTTGAGCACTTTTAACAACAACAAAATAATTAACAAAATAATTAATAATAATAAATAATTAATAAATGAGTTTAGGTTGTGCATAACGGGTTTAAAACGAAATCGTCGAAAAAGAGAAGACAAATCGAATGAAAATGACCCAGTTGTTATGACCGAAATGCAGAATTAAACATCTATATGTATGAAGCGAAGTTTCCGAATGGACTGGATTAGAATGTAGCTGCTTTCAGACAATTTATGTTTTTGTAAATAATCAAATTTTTATTCTTTTCTGTACTGTAGCTTCCACATTTGAACAATTGTGAGAAAAACACATTTTTTTTGCATTTGTGGTTTTTTTTTAAATATCTATTTTTTATTCTATTTGTATGATATAGTTTCCAAATTTGAAAAATTGTGAGAAGACCATATGTTTTTTTTTATTTTTTTGGTGGATTTTTATAGGTATTTAAAAGAAAAAAAAGTTAGTTTTGTTTACAAAAAACTTTGATGCAGGTGATTTTTAATTTAATTTTTTTATTTCATTCATTGTTTTGTCCTATTTTAGCATAAGTTGAATCTGTGTATATCTGTTGCTAGACTAAAGTGATTTACTAGATGGCGAGAGAGCGAAGTGATCCGAGCGGAACAGCATTTGTAGTTCCTGGGAGATGACGTCCAGCCTCTAGTTAATATTAAAAATTTTATAATATTAAATGTTGGAAATATGTTTCAAGAAAAATTGAATCAATCTTTTAGTGAGTATTTACTTCCTTTACCGTTCGTCCCCCAGTAGATATTGCGGGATCACGCTAATGTTAGTAACTCTTGGAATTTAACAAGCGAGAATGAGGATTCAATATTTTAAAGCATTATTTGAAAAATATTTCTCTATTATTTATTTAAATTCACCTTAAAAGCATTTTCAGAGACTTGGGGTCTCTAAACTCATAAGTAACAACAAAGACTTTGAAAAAGAATAACACGTTTATACGAAAGTGTTCAGACTTTTGCCAACATACTGCTGAAAGTTCTGAGATGATTGCATTCAAGGGCAAAATACCACGAGAGAATCAGAGCAAAGGAAAAAAAATAAAAAAAAAATGGAATCATTTTGATTCCCTTCTCCAGATACTGCTTAATAGAGGAATTTCATTTTTCAAAAGTTCATACTCGACACATGCCATTGATAAAAATTCATTTGTACAAAAACTCAGTCTTATTATTCCTACTCTCTGATTTCATTTTTACAAATCACTCTCTTACTTCACTTTGTGCAGTAATAATTTTTGCTGTTACTTCAGATTACAGTTACTTTATGGCGCATTGTCTCTCCACTAAAACCAAAACATTTTTTTTTCATTTGTAATATAATTTTGAACTTCTAAAGAGAGAGAAAAAAATAATAATACGTGCACATAGCTATACTTTCGGGCATGGTGGCAAATTCGAAGGATTATTGATGTGACACACGGTAGACAATTAGCCAGTTGAAGATCAGATAGAATTTCTTTGTAATGCCACATTTAGCAAATTTCTCCTTATATTCATCGTTTTTTACTAAGGAGAATCGTTATTTAATAATGCTGAATAATAACCAGAAAGAATTGCTTTCTCATAAAAGGTAGAATTTAATTGAATAACCGCCGTCTAATAGTGGAAGGTGGGAAACAGAAAATAGAGTCATATAGTCCTCTATAGCCAAGGGCCAAATCCTTCTAAGAAAATACATTCCGCCGTTGTAGTGGAATTGAATCGGAAAATATTATTATACCTATCAGAGAAGCGAGAACTTGCTTACATATTCGATAACTTCTCATCTACGTATCCAATGGAAGATATCAGAAGAACGGTAACCACAAAAAGAATAAACCCTTCCCTTCCTTGGTTTTGCGATTTAATTGAAGGACTGCCGCTGTGATAGCAAAATATAGGAAGTTGTGGTTGAGTCCCGAATGCCTCAAGGTGCAATTCCTTCCAAGGATTCATCTGTAATTGGAGTAGAAGTGAATTGATCTCAGAAGGAAAGGATTCCCCCTTTTCTTCCCCCAGAAAAGAGGGAATCATTTTGTTGAACGTTGATTTCTCGTAGTGCCCCGTTGTAAGATAAACCAGATACAAAGAAGTGGCAAATTTGATGGATAAAATTTATTACAATTGCTTTTTTTCTTTAACTAGCATTTTAGTTCTACAACCTCTCTCAAGGAAGTCCCCTGTTATTGAAGTAGAAGTAACTTTATCCTACAAAATATCATTGCTTATGAGAACAAAGGAAAAATCACTCCGTTGAACGATGACTTTTCGTTGTGTCTGAGCCCCGTTGTACGTGAAACCGGATACAATGGAAGTCGAGTAGTTGTAAGTTAGATAGAAGGGTGTGTAATAGAATCACAATCTTTTCTTTTGGTGTTTTCAACAGGCTCCTCTAGCAATAGAAACAAGCATTCAATGGTTAAAGGAAAGCATTGACACACCTTGACCCACGCGAGGGCGAATAGTTGCTGAAGTTTCTTCTGAGCTGCTGCTTCGGAGAAAGAGGGTGGCATTTCATCCAGAAATTGTTTGGCCAGAATTAAAATGGATCTGAATTGCTGAGTGTCTTCATATTGCTCTTCATCAACAGAGAGATTCATGTCTTCAACAATTAATTTCTCCACCATCTCAGGCTGTTAAAAAAATGGGAAAGGGTTTACTCCTACATATATTTAAAATAACGTATATTCGTAATATTTTAGAACAAAAAGTTAATTTTTCAAATAATGAGAACAAAAATTAGAAAGAAGGATTAGTAATAAGTATAAATATTGAGTTTTGCAAAGAATTTTGATATAAAGGCTTAAGATATAATTCACAAAAAGGATTTAAAAAAAACTGAGGTATTTACGTATTAAGCCGTCGAACTTTTACGCCAAATTTGAAGGCGTCGCCAATGAGTTCCTAACCGCCATTATTTAAAAACCTTAACTGTAATCCGCCATTTTGTTAATTTCGCAGAAGATCATTAAGCTCTTTTTATGTTCTGATTTTTTGACGTGTTAAAGTGATTAAAATTTGGGATTTGCCAATCAACGAAAAAGATGCAATGATATATTTCCAAAATTATGAAATTATTCCATCTAAAAATACATGTTTGAATGGACACGAGTTTATACTTGAAAAGTGAGTTTATACTGAGTTTATACGTGAAAATGGACAAACAATGGCGGTGTAATGTATCAAAGAGTTCTGGCCAACTAAGTAAATAGGCTCGAGGTGGTTGGCGACCGTTGGCACATCGACTGTCTAATACGTAAGTACCAAAACTGAAGGTACAATGTAGTGGAATTTAGAAGTTAGACCAACCAGACATTTACATTTTTAATCACTGAGATTGATCTCCAATGGAAAGATTCATATATCGATGGAGCCGAGCATATGCTTATCAATAAAAATAATACAAATTTAATATCTGGAATTTTGTTGAAGTCGAGACCATGAAGTTATGTCTGTACGATTTAAATAAAATTAAATAGAACCAATATTTCTGGCGAGTTGGGTGACCGCCAGAGGGAACTAAAAATCACTCACAGGTAGGGAAATGAATCAGTGGCGTTACGTGACTTCAATCACAAGGACGACTTAAAAAAGAAAGAATATTAAATTATGCGTCCAATAATATTTAAACATAGTTTCTGAAGAGATAAATATTCACACTTAAAGCATGTATATAAAATACTTTAAAAATTATGTCAGAAGTTGCAAGACGAAATACAGTCTATTAAAAGCAATAAACTTTGATTTATATTTTTAATATTGAATTAATAATGAAAGTAATAATTAATTAAAAATATTAAAATGCAGAAATTTAACAATTACTTAGACATAGACCCAAAATGACTGGCGCAAATTTTATTTCGTAAATGTTTAGTAATGTAAAACTATTTCATTGAGGAAATCCTTAAGACTTAATTTTACAAACGACGTAATTTATAGCTACCATTAATTCCGGCTAACAGTTGGTCATCAAAGACGACTAGAAAGAATTAAAACACGTGGCATCGATTTTTCTTCCATATTCACTAATAAAGTTGGGTATTTACGTATTATACCATCTTCGCCAACGGTTTAGTAACTCATTGGCGACGGATTTAAATTTGGCGATAAAGATCAACGGATTACACCATTGCCGGATAACCATAATTGGCGGTTTAGCAACTCATTGGATACGTTTTCAAAACTGGTGATAAAGTTGAACGGTATTATACGTAAGTATCTAAAATTATTATTTAACTCCACCTCAAGTAAAAATTTGGTCCTTCGGCATTCTTAAAAAGTTTTGTCTGCCTGAGTACAATGTAATATAATTACTATGAAGCATAAAGAACTAGACGGATAAAATTTAGAACACAGATTTAACATTAACACTATAGTTGCACACCTAATTTTGAACCAAATTGGATAAGAGACAGTTTGCTTTTTTGCATGTACATAAACGCGATAAATTAAAAAAATGGAAACTTGGATAAATGAAATTTTACTCTTATGTGATGGTGTTTATTAAATTTTGTGTCATATTCCTTGTCAAGTTGACTTTTTATCCCCTTGTGCATTTTCATGACATTTTTTGAATTTCATAATATTCTGTTAATAATATTTCTTCAATTTTAATTCTTCATCAAATTTTCATTTTAATCAGCCTAACGAACAAAAAATATCTTTAAAATATGTGTTGAATTCTTCACAATATTATACAGCAGAAAGTGCTCATATGCTGAGTTTTATCATTCATAACTTTGTCCAAGTTCAACAATTTTATCTATCCTTATTGGATAATGCGTATTAGAGTGTCATGGATATCAATCCCACAAGCCCACAATTTTAAAAAAAATTCGTGGTAGATTAAAATTGAAAAATAAATATGAAAATACATGGAAATTAACGATAAATAGTTTTTTTAAAAACATTTTCCCAAATAAATATGAAGATAACGTTTTCTACAACTGTATTTGCTTCAATTGAACAATTCCTAATTCTTTTTATTATTAATCTCGACAATAGTGTAATTATACGAAGCCATTGTAAATTTTTTAAAATCATTTTTGCATACAAATAAATAAATAATAAAATTGAACTCACAAACGCTCACAAATTTTCAGTTTCAGACCTGCCTGAGGAAAAACAAGTAATATAAAAAACATTTTTTTAAATAGATTCCTACTTAGGTTAACAAAGAAATTTTTGATTTTTGTTACTCTTTATTAAATAATTACAATTAATATAAATATGTATAGAAATATTACAATACTAAGCAGCAAAATAGAAAGTGAATTTCTTGGCAATTTTCCATTCATGGTGTTCGAACTTGCTGCCCAAGGCATGGGAGTCCAATGCCATACCAACCAGGCTATCCCGGCCTAATGATTATAATTACTATAAATAATTTATCAAAAAATTATACCAGCATTGAATTTTCAACGCCAATTAAGGATTTAAAGCCAACTGCGGCAACGCAAAATGGGTGATTTTTCTACATAAAGTGGGGTACGCAATACAGATTAGAATTTCAATTTTCTATATTCTGTATTATTTTAATTCGAAAGTAATTCAAAATGAATCAGAAAAATTGATTAATTAATATTCTTCGATTTTAAATAATCTGTCGAAAACATGTTAAACCTAACCTCATTGGAGTGGAGGAAAACAAACTGAATTCGTTACTTATTTGGCGGCGGGGAAATGAAGATTTTTGGCCAGAGAGTTAGTTTCTAACTAATTAATAAAAAATTAATGAATCAATATTTTGAAAAAATTGTATTAAGATCAAATGTCATCAATTACAAGTTTTAAAAAATTTACTTGAATTTGTTTGTGTGAATAAACAGTATTTTATTAAAGATTGAAAATTTGTACAAAATATATAAACACAGGGTGTGTGTGTGTGAGCTAATAGTAGTAATTGATAAAAAGTCTGTCTCTATGTGAACACGGTAATGCAGGACGCTTTGAGCTAGAGGAATGCAATTTGATCTATAGTCGTTACACCAAATTTATTGACATTTGTCAAATTTTGAATGGAATCTATTCACAAAAAATTTGACCTGAATTGACAAATTTACACGATAGATTCTAAATGTAAAATTCTGTATAAATAGAATTAGGCATACAGTTTCAGCATACCAAATTTGAACCAAACATATTGAAAGATTAACTTTCTGTTTGTGGGAAAATTTTCATGAATGTAAAAAGCGATAATTCAAATTCCAATGATTTAGATAAACGAAATTTAATATGTAATTTTATTGTTAAGCTCTTAATTCTGTTTTAAATTTTGGTTTCAATGGATTTGAAAAAAAGTATCTAAAATATATATTTGCCTTCTTCACTTGACTCTGAAATGCAAACATTCATAGGTGGGACCCTGAAAATAAAAATCTAATCATTCTTAATATTCAAAGTTCTTTTTTTTTTTGAAGTTCAGAATTCTTATGTTAGTAGAAGGGAACCATCAAAGATTATTCCAAAAAGTCCCCGGTATATGATCCCTCTAGTTTAAAACTCTATTTTTAATTTTTAAAGAACCAATTGTTGTTGTTATTTATGGTATTTTACAAGGCGTATGACAGGTCTGTCAGTGATTTTAAGCCGAAATCAGAGTCTCTTGTATAGAAATAGCACCAACTAGGGCCAAGACTACGAGTTAGCTACTTAATGCATCATTTTCGCTTGCACAACCCCTTGTGGCTAGTGAAGGTCGCGGTACGAACCTGCGACATTTGGGCCTGTAACCGAGAATCATACCGATCGAGCAAAAGGGACCCTTCAGCTCGAAGGATATTATCTGGCTTATAAGGATGACGCTACAGTACTCCCCTACCAGTGAGTCGGACGAGAGACGAACGATTTTGAAAGCGCCAAGCGTATGGCGAGCATGCGCGTTCGTTGGTGCGTCGAATTAGCAATGGCTTAAGAGACGGCTTTGAACCGTTGAGTTAGCGACTGCTTTGTTGGCTGGTAGGTGGCTCCACGACTTTGCGGAAGGTTGCGTTGCCAAGGTCACCAATGTAGCAATGTAGCACCTGCGACGTTTGGGCTTGTAACCGAGTATCATACCGATGGAGCAAAAGGGACCCTTCAGCTCGAAGGATATTATCTGGCTTATAAGGCTGACTCTACACCCTTTTACAGGAAGGGGGTATTCACATTCCTCACAGATAAAACACAGAAGCACAACAACCATACCCAAACCGGGATTCGAACTCAGGAGGCCTAGATCTCGGGGAAGACGCGCTTTCAGGAGGTCGAGAAAAACTGATTATAAAATTGGTAATTACTTTGTTAAGATTTCATAGATAAAAGCGCTCTAGGATGAAATAAAAATGCCAATTGTTTATCTTTTGCAGGCTAATTATTTAATTATTCAAAATTTAAAAAAAATTACATTTGCACATTTATGCACCACTATGCTGCGTAGAATTCATAAATTACTGTATTCTCAGAGTACAATGTATGAACCACTCGTAATCAATCTATGTATAACAATTGCTGAGGGCTTCACTTGCCCATTGGTTAAGGTTCTGGTTTCAGAAGTGGAATGCTTTAACTTCAAAAGTCGATTTTGAGAATGAAAATCTTTACGATCGTTTATCAGATTTTCAACACTCAAAAACTTTCCTGCTTGTATGGTACAGGAATTTGTTGAGGAGATTCTATCCAAAGCAATTGTTCCCCTCAAAAAGCTGTGATTCAATACTACTAGATTTGGTAAAATAAATATTACCATTATTATTATTATTATTATTTTGCTTTTGAAATCAGTGTTAATGTAGCTAAATTTCAATATTATATAAAAAAAGACGTACTTTTTCCATTGTAAATCTCATTGCTGCTCTACCACCTAAACTGTGAGCTATGAGAACAGCCTTGGAAATGTTTTCCTTCGCCATGAAGTGCTCCAAATCTGCTACGAGGTGTTCAACAGTGAACTCATTTGACCAACCACTCGATCCGTGATTTCTCATACCTATAGCATAAACCTGAAAAACAATATTGAGGTCGAATTTGTATATAGTAATAATTCTTTTCTTTTCGACAGCAAAAGATTAAATATTTGGTATTGTGTTCATATATTTATTTTATTTTCTGATTAAAATTGCTTCTTTAATTTCAAACTGATAACTTTTTTTCAAATTGTTGTTGTACACAAAATATCGAAAGTTTTACAATCGGGGAAAAATGCAACATCTAAGTCTGGATACATCTGAATGTTTTAAAATTTCGAAGTTCGAAAAACTATTTTGTTAATTAATGTCTTCAAAAAAAGTTTTCCTCTTTAAGTTGTGTTCGTCTTTTAAAATTAATTTCAAAATATTCATTTTTATTAAAAATTTCTAAGAAATGCTACTTATCCTACTAACTATAATGAAGTGGGAAAGAGTTGATATATTTTGCACCAAAATTTATGAAAATTTGAAAGAAAAGTGAGGATTCGTATAAATATTTAAGTTTTTAAGAATGAAATTTACATCCTGTGCATGTCTTGCCTGTTTCTAAAATCAAATTTCGAATTTTTCGACATCACCATAAAAAGAGTAAAATATGGTTTTTTCAATCTCTTTCTTTTTTTAAGAATTATTGAAATAATTTTGGAATAAATGTTGTAAATTATTGTTAAGTTATCATAATTTTAGAATGGCATAAAAATTTCATTATTAGGTACATTAAGTTATTAATCCTTCAACTAATTATTTTCTGACTATACCAATCAATTTTTTAGTTAGGAAATTTCCTGTTACATCCCTCGATTTTTGCAGATTAACGTGTTTATCTTTTGAGATTATAGATTTGAATTTATTATAATATTATCTGGTATCACATTATAAAATACATTCGAATAAAAATAATAGAACTTGTTTTCCAACGTTTTATCCAAATAGTTCTGTTTAAAAAAATCGGCAACCAGAAAACTAAATTGTGTACTACAATATAGGATTTGTTAATATTTGATTGCAATCTAATTTTTTAAAAATTATTCACTCTTTTTCGGTTTAGTAACATAAACGCTTAGTGTTTTTAAAAGCAAAACATATTATTAAATATGGGTTGTCTAGAAACGATGGAGGTTTTCTTTTGGGGTATAACATTTATCTCAATTTAGACCATAGCTATCTTATTCTAAAAAATATTCTCTTATTTCCTGATCTCATTCCACATATTCCAGTTAATTAATTCAATAGGAGGCTTCGTAAAATTGCTGAATCGGCTAAAATCCGACACAGCTCTACACTCCGATTGAAGGGATAAAATATTGCCCATCGAAGCATCTTCCTTTAAAAGATCCCTACGATTCCCTTACATGTGATTTATATGGGATCGACATGCGATAGAAATACCTATTAAAATCTCACAGTATATATTCACAAGGATAAAAGTTTCATTAGCTTGCCTACATTTCGTTTTGTGTTGTTATGTGTTGTATAATATTCTCGTTTGCAACAATTATTAGTTAATATGTAATGATCATATTTTAGATACTGTTAATAAGATAACAAACTGTTTCGATGGTCATATCAGTTTAGTTAAGTAACAACTGTAGGTTTATTTAAGTAACGATTTAGAAGTCATGCGTACAACATACCTTCCTTCCTGTACCGTCCGCAATGCGATTCTTCACTTTGTTCCAGCAGTTATGCGTTGCTAGGAGACCGTGCATGAAAATGATTGGCGGTTTGCTCTCGGTATGTTTGAGTTTATCAGTGGGCTCGTAAGAAGTGAAAAACAAATCGACAGGTGTCGGTCTGAAATAAATTGTTTCACGTGTAGTATTATGTTAATTTTTTCACCAATAATTTTTTATTAAGTACAACATATCAACATCTATACGTTCCTCATTTAAGTATCCTTTACGTCGTTTCATAACGGTCAGTGGCGAATTTCCAACTAGGAAGACTAGGGCCTAGTTGGGAAACATTAAGATAAAATGAGAGCTTTATCAAGTATAATTCTTAAATATTCAATCGCGTTCACTTATTGAATATAATTTTCATAAAATCGGACAATCGCATTTATAATCCTGGGTACAAATGTATATCTAGGGCAGTTTGTATATACTGATCGATTTGTATATACCGATATAAAATGTTTATACCTTTTTCTTTATAACAGTATTCTCTTAGTTAACGTTGTTTACATTTTTATGTTCCTCTAATAATCGTTAAAATGTTTATACCTTTTTTCTTTTTAACAGCATTTTCTTAGTTAACGTTGTTTACATTTTTGTGTTCCTCTAATAATCGTTAAAATGTTTATATCTTTTTCTTTTTAACAGTATTCTCTTAGTTAACGTTGTTTACAGTTTTATATTCCTCTAATAACTGTTGATATGCTTGATAATTACTATACTTGGAGACAAAGTGATAATTTTTGAGAATCTAAATTCGTATCTTTTTTCGATCTGGTTCTTTGAATTGTTTTATGAAAATTAAGTTGATTAAACTGCACTTCCGAGCTCGGTGGGGGTTGCTTTGCGGAGGCTCACCGTTATATCCGAATGACTTCGGCCGGGACGGAGTATACCTATGCCATATATATACCGATCCCCCACCCCCGGGGTGCCACCTTGTAATTGAGAATGAGATGCTTCTGGTTTGGGGGTTGGATCTCACCAACCCGGTGGTTACACTAACAGTGGGGGTTAGGCTCCCCTCTCGACGACGGGACGTACTCCCTTCGGGGTGGGTTGTACCTGGGCCGGTGACGGCCATTAGGACTTAACCACAATTCCCGAACTTTGCTGATGCAGCGGTCCGCTCATTCAGTGTCGTTGGTTAATCCGTGTGCTTTCGTGGCGGGTCGGAGAGTCTGTTCTATGACTATACCGATCACAACCACCATCTTTACTAATGATAAAAATGAATGTGTACAGAGGTACAGTGTTATATACAGTGATCTGATGAATGACGCTCTACTTATCAGATCACTTGATGTAAACTACCAAATTTGGAACGGAGGGTAGAAAATGTACGTCAGAGTGATTTTTTAAAAAAAAATAATTAGAATAAAAATTAATTAAAAATTGAGTTGAAATGTGATGCTTTTTTCACTACAAATCCCCCAAAATTATTCGCATAAAAATAAATTTTTTATTATTTTAAAATTTATCAATTTAATAGTAGTGAAAATTTTCCCTAAATTTTGAGAATTTTTAATGTTTTAAAACCTAATTTTCAACGATGGATTACGTTGTAGTCCTAAATATACCCTTATAGACTAATACTTTATTATGTCAAATATTTATTTCGACGACTCTTATAACGAAGGATTCTATTTAATATTTGTGTACTTTACAGGATAAATGAAAAAGTGAAATTACAATATCACGAATTTAAAAGAAAATCTATCTTTTAAATAGAACTCTGATGACTTAGGACTGATTTCCATTAGAAATATTTTTACAATTATTTCAATATTTAAACTGATCTCAAAAAATATTAAAGGGGAGGTATCGGGTATTAATAAAGCATTTTTGGATATCAATATAAAGTTGCATTTTTAAAACTATATTTTTGGTCTGTTCTGTTATTCGGTTCTCCACTTGAGATATAAAGACAGATATTTTGAATTGTGTCGATATTTCGATATATCGAATTTCTCTCTAGGAATCATCAAATTCGATACTAGAAATTAGACTACATAATTTGTACAAGCGAAAAATCGAGCTGAGAGCTCTACGGATTAAAAATTTTGTGAAAACAGTTCAATTATTCTCTTGTATAACCTTAAAGGAAATCTATATATAAAATTTGATTTGAGAACTATTTGTCTATCCCGAAGAATTAAAAAAACACACACGCACACATTCATTTTTTCTTTATAAAAAATACTCTTATTATTAATTAATTTTAATTATATTTTGATCCTATTGATTCTTAAATTAATTGATTCTTAAATTAGAGTAACAACACATTACCAGTCTTTTTACTGTCGATTTGACTTTCCAAAGCTATATAGAATCTTTCTATCGGGCAAATTATTTTTGAAAAGAAAAAAAAATTCGCAAAAAAGTTTTTTGTCCACAAAGTTTGGTTACGGAGCACAAATTTAAAAATAAATGAAAATCAATCAATTGAAGGTAAAAAAAAAGTTCGCTTAAAGTAGTTTAAAGAATTTTTTTAAAGGTTAGATAATATATATTAATTTTTTTATTAATAGTGTTTAATTAAAAAAATGATTGTGTTTCGTGTTTTGGAAAGATCTAGTATTATTTTATGAATCTCATCTGAGATCGGAGCTTACATTTTTTAGCTCTGTATTTATTTATGCAACAAAACAATTTAACCGAGTTATTTTATGTCAATTTTAATCGATAATGGTGTCCAAAGAATTCGTAATAAAAAATAAATAATCGTTTGCCTTTCATATTATTATTATTTTTTATTTTTTTAAAATTAACATATGCAGACAATTTTCTTGACTAAACTTTATCGAATTAATTTTAGTTTATTATCTAATTAAATTAATATTTATATTATTTTAAATCAGTTATTCTTAAATCGATTCGATATGTTTCAAAAAATGTTTTTGGAAAGAGCCAAAGTACGTTAAAACGAGCTGAGTATTTATAAAGTAATGGAAGATAATAAAAAAATTATTTCTCTCCACTTTGATATTATAAAAAATTGCGTAAAAGAAGTCACTTACTTATTTTTACTATCCATAACGGCACACAAAAGGTTTTCAATAGACTAAAAGTAATGAAGGGCTACTAAAGTAATACTACAAGCTAGTGAACGTAACTGGAAAAAAAAGCAAATTAAAAGCATAATATATAAACACTACTCTTAAAGGAAAAATTTCGTTTGACGTTTAACCCTAATGTTAAATGAAATGAGTTAAAATATAATTAAGGATAAGGATACTATATGATATTTTTCTAGTGCTTTCTTTAACCTAATGACATTTGGAGGCAATGCGTAAATGCTCAAAATACTTTTCTGCGATTATAGTTACACAAGTAATTATCAATTCAAAATCAATTGGTAGTTTTAAAAATGAATGAAATGTTTGTGACTCCTTTAATTGGTATAAAAAGCAAAGAATTGCGAAATAAAACTGACAAAATTATTCATTAGACATTCAGAGATTTCTATTTATGTTCTTACGCATAGAAACATTATTAAGAATTTTATTAACCAAATAAAAGTATATGTATGTAAATTTGATATTTAACATAAGTTGTCTTTTTAGAATAGAAAAAAAGTTATGTGAGGCCACTGTGCATGCAAGATAACTTCAATATTAGTTAAAATCATAATGGGAAATTTTTTCCTTAAGAACAATCAATATTATTTTGAGCTAGTCGTCTTTGATGACAAGTTGGCTTACCGAAATTAACCTCTTCTTATAAAAACGATAAACATGTGTATCTGTATGTACAATGGCACTCAACAGGAAGACTTTTTGACCTATAGCTACTGTACATTTAGCGTACAGAGGATGGAAATGTGCACACCGGAGCAATTTTTTTGAAATTTTAATTTTGATATTTTTTGAGATAGTTTCCAAAAATATAATTCCATCAAAATGGATGTTATCTTTTTCAAAATTAAAATATTTGTCTTTTAAGTAACATCTATTTAATAATAAAAAATTACATAAATGTTGATAGTTTTTTCAAAAAAAATTTTTTTAGTTAAATTCTAGCAATAGATTACATTGTTATCTTGAAATTCAAATAGTTTTCATTGTTTCATGAAATATTGAATCCTGGTTTTTTTT
>JAOUZG010001441.1:1728602-1757797 GCA_026289955.1 Argiope argentata | reverse complement strand
TATTTCTAAGATGCTACAATCTTCACCTATTTAGATAAGTTATTGCTCAATCTAGAAAATAGCAATAGTTTAATTTTTTGGATTTTTTCAGTTTTTTAATTTCTTTTTAATTAAATGGATGCTTTAACAAAATTAATTTTTGAAAACCCGCTCCAAAATTAAAAGAAGAATATATATAGAGAAAAAACTTTACTTAGTGAAATTTGTCAATGCCCTCATTTTAATATTAATAATAATATTCTCAGGAAAGAATCTTTTTTCACAGAATCTCGAAGTTCTTGAAGCTCATTTTGATATTTGTAGATTATTTCAGAAAAAAAGTAGCATTTCAGTATGTAGCATTCAATTTATCAAATTGAGAGCACTTTTAATACAATACATCAATTATAAATGCTGGTAACAATCAATATTAAAATTGGATTTTCAGTAGTTCGAAAAAAAATCATTTATTTAATAAATCTTTTAAAAATTTATTCACTTCCATCCAAGTTAGCATTACAGCCGCTGTTAATTTTAAGTTAGGAGAGATATTTTTTACAACAAAAGTTTTTTTAATTACATCAATCAAATTTAGATAAGATTTTGTGGGAGAAAAGAAATGTAATATTCATATTAACATTTCAAACATTAACATTGTTCTAAGCATATTCAAAACTATCAGATAATTTCATCAAATGTCAATAAAGAAAATAAGAAATGCACTGACGATTTTGTTTAATGCCTCCATTTTTTTACGGCAAATCACGTACCGCTTTCTTTTCCTTCGAGAGAGGTTTCTAAAAAATTACTTTAAGAGTTTTGGGTTTCAATTTTTTTGTATTTTGTAAAGGGAAACACACTAAATGAATTCTTCTAAAGAAACGGTGCATATTACCAACTTCGAAGATATTCATAAATGAGGGTGTCCATTCCAAAGCTAACAACCGATGTCAGGATTGTTGAAAGGAAACTAAAAAAATGCATTCTATTGGCAATAACTTGTGTTTCGCATTAAATCATTCAGCAGCACATCAGTATTTCATCTTTTAACACTAACAAAAGGAAAGAAAATGGCTCAAAATTATAACTACAAATGCAAATAAAAAATCCGTTTTATACTTGGCTGAGGGCGTTATTGGCATACTCATCGAGGAAAGCTTTGCTGATAAAGATCTAAATGCCATGCACAAAAGTCACATGACATGTGCTTTTTACGTCACAGGAATTGGCCCCATTCTCCCTTTACTGGTACTATTAACAAAATTTCTAAAGATTCTTGTTTCATCAAGAGATTCTAGTTCTTAATTGCCAAATTCCTCTTCAAATAATCAAATAGTCATCTAGTTTATCGCCAAGATCGAAGTTGGTTGATCTGATCATCTTGTAATAAAATGTCGGTAAAACTATCTTACCTGCAATGAATTTGATTTTGTTGAGAAGAAAACGTTAGAGATTCGCAATAGCATCTAAGAGAACTTTCCGTAAAACTATCTTTCCAACAATAAAAATGACTGTACAGAAAAGCAACCTTACAGAAACGTCAGTAACTTTTTTACCTTCATTCATATTTTGAAACACAATTTCAACATTAAAAAAACAAAATATTTTTTGTCTGTTAAAAAAGGGTAAAATTTCTAGATAGCTTGCTTAATTTTAATAATTTTGGCCTTTTCTATTTATAGAAAAAAATAATTAGACAACGAATTCTTCAAAAGAAAAATTAATAAATATTTAAATGAAATCAGCTATGCATATTTCAATGTATCATGTCAAAACATAATTTCTTGGATGGCCAAGCACCACGTACTCATGCAAGTGAAAATATATTTTTATTCGTTTTAATTGTGTCATTGAATGAATAATTTTAGAAGTCCAAACAATAAAAAAAAACTTTGTTTCGCATTTATTGTTTAAAAAATTTCCCATTTCCTATTTATTTCATTTCATATAATCATGTGCTCAAAATGACATTTTCCTACATTTTATTTGCTGTAATCATTAACTTATTTTTTTTAATCAGAGCTTTTGTAAATGAAATAGCAACATGTTATTAAAAGAGGATTTCTTGAGATACTCGTGCAGATAATAAAATTTTTATTTTTCAACTGCATATTTTTGTTGACGCTATAAATCTCATTCCAAAAACAACATCATGTTACGACATAATAAAGAACAAATATATGATATATTAAAGACGCACTTATATTCACTTTTTTCATTTTCGAACATTAAATTATTTTGCTTTAAATGGATAAAGGATGAAATATGCTATTTTATTAAAAATCGGATATTTTAAAATTAAAATCAAGTTACTAAAATTGCAACCGAATTATCTAATCATTTCAGAGAAACACATAAAAATAAAAAATAAATTATTGTGTGTTCAATTCCTAATTTTCAATAAATGTAAAATTTGCAATATTGTTTTCCAATAACATTCAATGATAAAAAAATTTTTTAATTCCATAATAAAACTTTTTTAAAAATTATTCTTAGTAACAGTTTTGTAATTATTTTTGTAGTAATAAGGAAAAGCAAAAAAAAAAAAAAAGTTCTGTGTTTATATTTTATAAATTCCTATACATTTATCTTATCAATAATACATTTCTAGATGTGCAGTACAAATAATTAAAGTTAGGAATTTGAAATATGGCAAGAAATTGATTCGTGGACATAAAAAATTCACTAAGAACATATTTTTTGGAATTTTAATTAAAAATAAAAACAACATAAATGTATTACCACCATATCATTGAATAAGAAGTATTTTTTACTCTTTTGAAGTTGATTGAATGTTTTTCCTCTCCTTTTTTATTAAAAAAAATTGAGAATGTATATTGGACTCGATTTGTAGTTATCATTCCTTTAAATAATTTTTTCCCCACACCAGTTCAAAATTATAAAACAATTCATTGAATAGGATTCTTCGCTTTAAATATTGTTAAATTCTAAAGCATTACACCATTTAGTCTTACTCACTTCTAAAATTACTCTTCAAAAAAAAAAAAAAAACGTGTGAAATGTTTTGTTTTGTTTTCATTTTATTTGTAATTACAGAGCTGTTTTTTTTAATCGTTGTGGATTTATTACCAGTATTTATGAAAAATAGGAATCATTAAATAATTTTCATTTAATAATAATAATCAAAAATAATTTTCTAAAATATGTTATTGCATTTTTCATAGTTTTTTCAAAGCTACAGTATTAAAACTTCATTTATTTTTACATAGGTATTAAAAAACCGGTTTCTCTTAAATTTTCAAATTGCCAAACATTAAAAAAAAAAAAGCCCTCCACATTATATCAGAAATAAGAAGCACTAACATACTTGTTTTTTAGTCTGACCATTTCTAAATGTGTGGCCATTCTGTGCATCTTTCTCAATGGGAATGTATAATCAGAAATAACACATTCTAAATTAACTGTTGATTTGTTAAATTAAAAAAAATGTGGAAAAAGAAGCCTGAATTTTATATTCTATCATACAAAAGGTGATTTAGTCTTTTGCTAATGATAAAAGTATGATCATTTTTATATTTTTGTCAAAACCAAATGTTTTATATTTCTGCAACATTGCAGGAACATCTAAGAATTAAAATTTAAAATCTCTATTACATTTTTCACTCTAACATTGGAGTTAAAATTTTTAAATTATATTGAATTTTTAAATTATATAGAAGCTGTTAATAAACTATTTAAGGAATTACTATTATCAAAAGATTATATAATAAATAAAGAGTGAATATAGTCAAATATATTTCACAAAAAGAAAAAAATTCACATTAGCATTAATATTTTTTTTATTTACTTAAAAATATCCTGTTGGATCTTTGAAAATTTCACCACGAATTCGAAGATCCTTCTAGAGAACTATTCACCATACGGTAGTGCTAGTTAGTTTTTTTTAAAGTGGGGACAATAAGTTGTCGCACAGAATGGGGAAAAGATACCGAAATTTCACTTCGCTTTTTTCATTCTGTCGAAACTATTTTTAGTATTTAGTAAAATGTAACATTAAATGAATTCATTTTTAATATTATAGTAGCGCCAATCACGCCATTCTTGGCATATTACGTCACTTCCAAAGTTTCAAGTGATTGGTTGAATTTCGTTTGCAAACGATATTTCCGTCACTTTCGTGGATGCACCAGTCTTCATTTTCAAGCTGGTTAAAAAAAGGTGACGATGACGGAAATCTTGCTTGACGGTTGCCTGCGGGCATAAATCGACAACTGTCGGAGAAAGGGCTGACGATATTTTGAATATTTTACATGTGTTCCAATATTTTCCAAATAAAATAAAGGCCCTATCACACGGCGAAACTTTCGTCGATAGTTGTCGATTTGTGCCCTCTGGCAACCGGTCAAGCAAGTTTTCCGTCATCGTCAACTTTTTCTAACCTGCTTGAAAATGTCCACGATAGTGACGGAAATATTGTTTACAAACGAAATTCAACCAATCATGTGAAACTTTTCTGTGACGTAGTGTGCCAACAAAGGCATCGGTTGGCGCTACAATAATACTGAAAAAGCATGCATTTAATGTTACATATTGCTAAATACTAAAAATAGTTTCGACAGAATGAAAAAAGCGAAGTAAAACTACGGTATCTTTTCTCCATTCTGTGGAACAACTTATTGCCCCCACTTTAAAAAAACTGGCACTACCGTATGGGGTATAGTTATCTAGAAGGATTGTGAAATTGTGATGGAATTTTCAGATATTCAACAGGATATTTTTAAGTAAATAAAAAAAAATATTAATTCTGATGTGAATTGTTTTCTTTATGTGAAATATATTTGACCATATTCAGTCTTTATTTATTCAAATAATAATATAATCTTTTGATTATAGTAATTCCTTAAATAGTTTGTTAACAGCTTCTATATAATTAAAAAATTTTAACTCAATGTTAGAGTTAAAAATATAATAGTGATTTTAAATTTTAATACTTAGACGTTCCTACAATGTTGCAGAAATATAAAACATACTATATGGTTTTGACAAAAATATAAAAATGATCATACTTTTATCATTAGCAAAAAATGAAATCACCTTTTGTATGATAGACAATAAAATGCAGGCTTCTTTTTCCATATTTTTTTCTTTTAAATTTAACAAACTAACAGTTAATTTAGAATGATATTTCTGATGCTACATTTGCATTAAGAAAGATGTGTAGAATGGCCACACATTTGGAAATGGGCACACTAAAAAACAAATGTTTTATTGCTTCTCATTCCTGATGTAATGTAGAGGGGTGTTTTTTTAAATAATATTCTTTTCTTCTTTTTTTTTGGCAATTTAAAAATTTAAAAAAAAACTGTTTTTAATTATCTATGTAAAAAAAAATGAGGTTTTATTACTTTAGCTTTGAAAAAACTAGAAAAATGCAATAACATAGTATGGAAAATTATTTTTGATTATTATTATTGAATGAAAATTATTTAATGATTACTATTTTCCACAAATACTGGTAATAAATGCACAAAGATTTTTTTTAAAAACAGCTCTGTAGTTTCAAATAAAATGAAAACAAAACATTTAACATTTTTTTAAAGAGCAATTTTAGAAATGAGTGAGACTAAATAGTGAAGAAATATAAAACATATTTGGTTTTGACAAAAATATAAAAAGATCATATTTTTATCATTAGCAAAAACTACTATAGATACCATTAGAAATAGTTTTGGAATGGAATTGTTTTATAATTTTGAACTGGTGTGGGGAAATAAAAATTATTTAAAGGAATGATAAATACAAATTGAGTCCAATATACATTCTCAAAAATTATTTTTTAATAGATGATAGACAATAAAATTCAGGCTTCTTTTTCCACATTTTTTCTTTAAATTTAACAAATTAACAGTTAATTTAGAATGATATTTCTGATTATACATTTGCATTGAGAAAGATGCATAGAATAACCACACACTTGGAAATGGTCAGATTAAAAAACAAGTGTTTTATTGCTTCTCATTTCTGATGTAATGTGGAGGTTATTATTTTATTTAAATGCTTGGCAATTTGAAATTTTACGACAAACCTGTTTTTTAATATCCATGTAAAGATAAATGAAGTTTTAATACTTTAGCTTTGAAAAAAACTAAGGAAAATGCAATAACATATTTTGGAAAATTATTTTTTGATTATTATTATTGAATGAAAATTATTTAATGATTCTTATTTATCACAAATACTGGTAATAAATCCACAAAGATTTTTTTTAAAAAAAACAAGCTCTGTAGTTGCAAATAAAATGAAAACAAAACATTTAACAAATTTTTTTAAAGAGCAATTTCAGAAATGAGCGAGTCTAAATAGTGTAATGCCTTAGAATTTATCAAATGAAGAATCCTATTCAATTAATTGTTTTATAATTTTGAACTTCTTTGGGAAAATAAAAATTAATTAAAAGAATGATAAATACAAATTGAGTTAAATATACTTTCTCAAAAATTAATTTAAAAAAATAAATAGGAGGGAATAAACATTCAATCAAATTTAAAAGAGTAAAAAATACTTCTTAATCAATGATATGGTGGTAATGTTTTTAAATATTGTTTTTATTTTTAATTAAAATCCAAAAAAATATGTTCTTAGTAAATTTTTTATGTCCTAGAATGAATTTCTTGCCATATTTCAAATTCCTAACTTTAATTATTTGCACTGCACATCTAGACACAGTAGTTTTTATTTTTATGTACACAAAACCTAAAATTTGTCAAGATGGATCCAACAAATATCAGTTTTCATATAGACAAAAATCATTAGATTTCAAAAGTTATTTAATTTTGTTTTAAATGTATTGGCACTCCTCTTCTGTTTTATTTATGAATTTTTGTTTTATTTTCACTTTTCCAGAAAAATAAGCACTTTTAAGGTACTTAAAATTGATTTTAAAATTTCAGCACTATTTTTGATGGTATGCACCTTTTAAGCTTAATTGGATGCACACCCACAAATCATTTTACTTTTCAATATATTTTTGTTTTAAATTTAATATTGATAAGATGCATTTAAAGGAATTTATAAAATACAAACACAAAAGGAGCATTTTTTTTTTTTTGCTTGTCATTATTACTACAAAAATAATTACAAAACTGTT
This sequence comes from Argiope argentata, assembly GCA_026289955.1. Taxonomy (NCBI): domain Eukaryota; kingdom Metazoa; phylum Arthropoda; class Arachnida; order Araneae; family Araneidae; genus Argiope; species Argiope argentata. The sequence continues at coordinate 1,750,710 of JAOUZG010001441.1, read as the reverse complement.
ACTAAGAAAAATTAAAAAGTTTCATTATTTTACAGAATTTATTGTTACTAATTTTGATAAATTAGAAAAAATTGCCATTATTACTACAAAAACTACTACTAACTAGTCATTATTACTACAAAAATAATTACAAAACTGTTAATAAGAATAATTAAAAAGTTTTATTTTTCACATTTCATTGTTATTGATTTTGATGAAAACATTGCAATTAGTTGAATGGTACGATAAATATTTGCAATAACTGACAATAAGATTGATACTATTAGAAATGAAAAAGACATTCAAAAGAAAAAATGGCTAGAAAAGTATTTTTAAATTCGATAAATGTGCAACTTGTCTCATTTTGCAATCCTTATTATATTCATTGTATTAAGCACTCAAAAAATTAAATTAGAAGCAAAAGTGATTCAATTCCAATAAATTCAATAATGCATCAATATAATTGCAATTTATTAAAGCAATGGAATTTTATTGCATTGGCTTCGTAATTTACGTATCTACAAATTCCAAGAGAGCTTGAGTTTTTTAAAAAAATTACAACTATTATTGCTACCATGGGCTTTTATATTCATTGAAAGCTAATCGGATCACTTTAAGAAATTATCCAGGATTTAATTGCAAATTAAAGCAACGTCTTGACTAGAATCCCACGAATTATGAAATAAGAAAACTGCCGATATTCACTAAGTAGGAGAAACGGATAAAGAGCGATAAATGCACCATAACGTAAACCTGAGTTTTTAGGTTTACCAGACAGCAAATCCTGAAGTGACGTCACTTTCGTCGTCGTTTGTTGGGGAAAGTGCCGACGATATTTTGCCGTGTGATAGGGCCTTAATACAATGATTGGTGACATACTGCATTCTGTCTTATGTATCTTTTCAGGAATATAAACGGAATTGCATAAATCCATCCATCTTTTATATTCTATCTTAATTTTGTATTCTCTTTTAACTCTTAATTTTTAAGGATCATCACAAATTTTTTAACGACAAAGCAGTAAACAAGACATATTTTGAATTAAAATCAAAATGATTTATCAACTTATTTGAAAGAGGTGATAACTGTTTGAAAATCAAGTTTTGAACAAAACATTATTTATAAAATGAAATCAACACAAAACTTCATTTTATTTCCAAAGTGACTGTTGTCCCCCTTCCCTGTTTTTATAAGACAAGCAAACAATCAATGATGTAATAGGAAGTTGCGTAACTTTTGTTTTGCTAGCGGGTTTTTCGTTTTTTTTTTAAACAGAGATAATAAAATTGACCTTATCTTATTTGAAAGCTAAAACAAAATTAAAACATGAGAGATAAAACAGATGAAGTCGAAAACTGAAGGAGATAAAGTGCTTAAAAAAAAAGACACATATTTCTTCAAAATTGTAACTCAAAACTTTAAAACATGTCAAATCCATCAATTGTAGTTGTAGGAGGCTGCATCGTTGATTTAATCAGGTTTAATTTTGTGAATATTTTACCCTTTTAATGGTTATTTGGTGTACAATTTTTAATAAAGTCTAGACACGCATAATTTTTTTGATTAGAATTTTTATATGCAATGAAAAATAAAACATGATGTAATTTATTTTATATATAAAAATGAATTATGGATAGTGGAAACAACGATCTTGTATGTTGTGCGTTTTCTAAACGCTCCTTTTATTCTGTTATCATCTTTATCTATAAATTTATCTGTATCTTCTTTCTAATACATTTTTTTTAAAAAATCGCACGTATTATTTCTTATCCAAATAAAATTAATTACTGTCTTTGCTAATCTCTTTAGTATATTGTGTATACTTATTGAACAAAATACACATTTATTTCATGCAATACAGGTAGAAACCTGAATTTTCACAATATAACAAATATATAACATAGGATATTTTTAAAAATTTAAGATCAAATTATGTTAAATCTGTTTGTATTGTGTGTATATAAAAATTATTGTTTTTACAATTTTTCTTTCTTTATTATTTAAAGCATATTTTATGGCAATAAAATTTTCTTATGATTTTAAATATATCGAGTTTTGTTTTTGTTTTATTTGACTAAAAGTTTTTTTCTCCATTTTTTTATAGTTATACCGTTAGATTTCCACGCCCAGGAGAAACACTTGCTGGACTTAATTTTTCAAAAGGATGTGGTGGAAAAGCTGCAAACCAATGTGTGATGTCAAAGAAACTGGGTGCATTGACTGCTATGATAGCAAAAGTAAAATTATAAAATAATAGAAAGTGAATTAGAATGTATATAAAAATATTATTTATGTGGCATGCCTTATTTATCTAAAATTTCTTGTATTAAAAATATTTTTAAAGTATTTTAGTTTATAGTGCAATAAAGGCATTGAATTAAATATGCAATTATTACTGACTGAAAACCATTAGAAATAAAGTAAAAAATAATTAGATTTTTATTTAATTTTTTAATAGTAAGCAGAATTTTAAAACTCAGCTCTTTGTAAAATAATAATACATTGTTAGATTTAATTAATAATTAAAGCATAATTAAAGAAGTTTAAACTTCCATCATTATCTTAAAAATTTCCGTTCAATTTATTGGTAATTCCAATTCCAATTTAATTTTCATATTTGTCTCATTTTATTATTTCATTTTTGTTATTCCTTAATATTTAATTTTTAAATCACATGGATTTATTCAAATAATAACTTTATTAAAGTATTTAATTATGAAATGCTTCAAATTTTCTTTAAATAAGCTAAGATTTTCAAACTTCATATATAGATCAATTTTACACTAAACATCTTATAATACAGCAGATTCCATTTTGGGTTGAACATTTATTAAGTTAACATACCTTATAATGAAGATAAAGTGAGTTTACCATCTCAAATATTTATTCAATAATTAGTGATTTGAATTTTTACAATTTAGATAAACGACTAATGCAAATCCTGAGTGTAGGAAAATGAGTATATGTTTGGGTATGAAAGACAAAATTTTTGATAATTATATGAATGTACTTCTAATATACTTTGTTAAATTCAAACATAAATTATTTTTTAGCTAGGTGATGACAATTTTGGTAAAGAATATATAGAAAATCTGAAGCAGATGGAAATAAATACTGGTAAATATTCAATTACTCTAGATTACATTCAACATATTCTGTTGCAAATAATTACTTATAGCTGTGTAACACTACTTTGAATGATGTATTAATGCATATGCTATAAACTGCAGCTGTTTTTAATCTCAAAATATTATAACTTTGTGTATTCTCTATTTTTTCCTTGCTTTTGTTGGTATCTAATTTATATTCATAGAATGTACTGCCTGCACATTTTGTTGTCTAGCATACCATTATAAGTTTGATACAAAGAATGCATATTATGGCTGATTTTTCATTATACAACTTGTATGAAAAATGTAAAGCCAAAAAACTTTTAATGTAAGATCTGCTCCTAATGATATACAATACATTGTATTAGGTAGGAGATTGATTAAAAATAGGTATGTCCTTTTCAGATCTTAAGAGATAACCTTTGCAGTTTCTTCACAATTCCAATTATGAAAACACACACACACACTCAAGAATGCACACAAACACATACAACAACTTAGCTTACAATTATGGGAGAAAGTAACACAATTAAATCTTTAAGGAACCAATAAAAAATGTAAATGAAAAATTTGAAATGTTTCTATGCAAAATGTAATAATTATTAAATTTCTTATTTCTAAATTTTTTAAAGAATTTTTTTATTTATTGTGATTTTTTTTCTGTTCCAGAATTTGTTACATTTTCCAAAACCTCTCAAACCAGTACAGCCTCCATTGCAGTATCTAATGATGGTAAGAACTGCTTAAAAATACTAAATAATTGTTTATATATTAAATATATATATATTTATCTTATATTTTGTTTGTAGGACAGAATACTATCATCTATGTGCCTGGAGCAATCATGGATTTGAAACCATCAGATATATATGATGCTGAACATTTAATAAGTAAAGCAAAAGTTTTGCTGTGCACTTATGAATGCCCTTTGGATACTCTATTTACTGCTTTCGAATTTGCTAGAGAATATAAAGGTAAGTTGTTATAAATTTTTGCAAGAAAAAAATATGGGTTTTGATTAGATTTTTTTTATTGCATAACATAATATTGTATGGAATCTGCAAATTTGCTCCATCTGCTTATAGGTTTATATCTAATAAAGTTTCTAAATTTCAATGGCATTGTATTAAAATCTGATAAAATTGAGATATAAAAGATACTAAAAAACTGCTTAAAGGATTTAAATTAATCCTATATAAAGTGTTTAGCAAGAATGTTGCATAAAATATACACTTATTTTTTATTATAACGGAGTAAATGTAGTATACTAGTTTATTTTATCATGCTATAGAATGGGATCTATTTTTGAAGTAATAAAAAATAAACAAAATTGTACACTATTCAGAAATTTTATTCTCACATTTTTAATATTTGTAATGATTATTGATTAATATTATTATTATTGTGATTAATACTTGTAAATATTATTGCATTAAATATTTGTAAACAATTTTTTCCAGTGAAAACTGTTCTTAATGCTGCTCCAACAACTGATGCAACTTATGAAAAGTTATATCCTTTAGTTGATATTATTTGTCTTAATGAAATAGAGGTATTTTGGGGTATTTTATTCTTTGTTTCAAGTTTTTAAAAGCAATTTTGTTTTTGTTCTTTGTATTTTATTTCTCATAATTAACTGTTAAACTTGTGAAAAAAAAGATTTTAATGTGTGAAGCAGGTTGCCAGATAGCTTACAAGATTAATTATGTATATAAGATCATTAATACACAAATATTATGTCTTTATTGCAATATTTGCTTATTAATGTGTCTTTTCTATTGTTTATTTACTACAATAATATAAAAATATTTTATACCATTTTTACTTTTTATTTTTACATTATTATAGCACTTTAATTCATGCATTCAAAATTGTAAACATAATCAGGTAATTTTTTATGAATAATTTTAAAATGATTATGTTGATACATTAATGTTAGAAATGCAATTTTATAGCATGAGCAGAAACTAAAAATTAAATGTAAACTGGTATAATTCATAAAAAATGGATTTAAAAAAAACACAGAAAAATATCAACATAATGCCATTGACAATAATACCTACAAGTTGGTATAATTTCTTCTTGAAATAAAGTGTAAACTTTTAATAACTGTTAATTCTTAATAACTATTAACCATGAAAATTAATATTTCACTATTAATTTATTATGTAATATGTTATAATATTACACATTTTTGTTATATAGTATATCTACATATACATACTGCTAAGTAGTATATTACATAATATTATTATTACATACTATATTTAAATTTTGTTCAGATATTTAGAATTAAATTGTTTACTAGCCCATGACAAGTACACTTGTTCACTTATATATAATTGTAAATCATAATTTTTTTCTATTTATTCTCAGGCACAAGATGCAACTGGCTTGCCATTGAATGATGTATCTGACTGTGTTGAGATATTCAGAATTCTTCATAAGAAAGGTTGTTCAACTGTAATCCTCACTTTGGGTTCTAAAGGTGCTGTTTTAAAAAATAAAGACCAAGAAGATTTCAGTTACGTGTCTGCAAGGACCGTGAAAGCTGTGGATTGCACTGTAAATATTTTTTATTGGTTGTATTGAGATTTCATTTTTCTAAGTATTCAAGTGTTCTAAACTTTTTAAGAATTTGTTTGGATCATGAATTTTAGTTTTCAGATACTTTTTAAATTTCCAATGGTAGAAGGATTTTTTTTTATAGAAACAAATTTTTTTTTTCATATTTTTAAATATTAATCTGGTTAATTTTTTTCCTTGTTTAAAAATATCGTTTATTATTAATTGTGACAGTCTCTATAGATTGGTTTATTTAGGCTTGTAAATGCAAGATAATTAATAAATGAAACTCTAAATGTTATCAATTTTGGGGGGAAATATTTAAGTTATATAAAATCTAATTTCATTTTTATAAATTAATATTTTTTTAAATAAAACTAAATAAACAATATGAAATTGTGATTATTATTAGCATAATACTAAATACAATTTTTGTAAAGTTTCATTAGCACAATATTGATAAGCTTGAATAATATATATGAAATAAAAATGCAGATAAATCTTGAAATTTTACATCTTGAAAACCTGTTATATTAAATAACAGGCAGTTTTGACATAATACCTTTACAGAAGGAAAAGCTTAAAAATCTATAATTATGATCAAAATAAACTACACAAAATGAAAATAGAAGGCTCTTGAAATGTTATATAATTTATTAATAAACTGGAGGTTTTGGATTCAATCACTATGCAATAGTAAGCGATTTTCAACTGATATGTATCATCCATCAACCAGTTTTTAAAATCTTGGAATTAGAATTTTGCAAAATGTTTATTTTTATTTTCTTTCACCATAGTGCAAGAAATTTCAAAATAATCTTTATTTTTTGATATTTTTTTAATTAGAATGTTTTAATAATTTTTTTGATTCTTTAATACTTTTTCTAAAAAAAAACACAAAATTTATATTAATTTCACATTTATATTAATCTTATTGTTTTAAACATAATTTATTGAAATTTATGCATTAAATTAAGCTGTTTTAATGCATTTAAGGTATGCATACTCCATTCTTGGAGTTTAAGATGATAGTTGGAAAAGCTACACTTTAGATGACCATTTCTATCAGAACTAGTATATTTGAATTAAAATAGAAATAGAGTAATTAAATGATTGTTTGACCATTAAATTTATAATAATGGCATTATATTTATTTTCTTCCCTCCTATACTTTTTAGGGTGCTGGCGATGCATTCATGGGCAGCCTTGTCTACTTTCTTGCCGAGTATCCTGATATGGACTTTTCAACCATTATAAAGAAATCCTGTGAAATTGCAACTCTTAGTGTCTTGAAAAAAGGCACACAATCCAGTTTTCCTAACAGAGAAGACATTCCTGATGAATTTTTCATGCAAAATTAATTATTAATTTATTAGTTCTTTATGGAAAATTACCAATAATTTATTGAAATGTTTTAATTATAATTTCAAATATATATGAATTATTATATGACAAAAATTATACATTTTTTTCTATATAAATGTTACAGATGTAATTTTCTCTCTCTTTTGGGTGCTGAAAAGAACTATCAGAATAGTAAAACAAGTTTCTTTACCATGTTTTCTTATCATATGGTATATATGTTTCTCTTGAATCATATTTTCTGTTGTCAATTAATTGGTTAACGAGGAAAGATAAAAATAATTAATCCCATTGGCAAACAAATGAGAAGTCAATTTTCTAAGGATTTAAAAATTGGGGAAAGTCTTTCTAAGTTTTCATACTGATCATCAACTTAATATGTGTGGAGATATTAATATTGTGAATAAATTTTTTCACCAAATGATATGAATCTAAAACATTTCAATTTATAAATCACATCATTATGGATTGAAATTCAAATTGCCTGAAATTTTTAAGTATCTTCAAATTAACAGTCAACTACTTCTAGTGTTTGCAAATGTGTTAAGAGTTATTTTGATGCATTTGCATCTTAACCCCACTTAGCTGGTGTTTATTTATAAATTTCTACACTGCGAAATATTTGAATATATTATGCTATATTTATTTATTTTATATATATTTTATTTAGAATATAATTTTTGTATTTTTTTTAATTATACAAAATAATTTGATTTTACGACAATTTTATCTAATAATGCTTTTTTCAAAACATTTTTAGTTTTCAGGTAAAAGCAAAACAAATCTAACTGACTATCTGAAAGAGAATTCCAAAAGTTATAGTTGTTTGACATTTTCTTTTAAATTTAATTAATTATTGTGATGAATAATCAATCTTTTGGAAAATAATTTTATTCTGCAATTATAAATAAAATACAAATTTTTACTAAAAAAACTTAATATTAATATGTGAATGGCATATTTTACAGATTTTATAAACTTGTTATTGATGTTCATAATTTTTTTTCTATATTATTAAAAAGTTGTATTTTTTATACAGTTTATAAAATAAATTTTTTTCATTTTTACTTCTATCTTTCTTTAAAAAATCTATTTTAAATATCAATATTGATCACCAAATTTTTTTACAGAAATTAGGGATGTCTTATTTTAATTGATTATTTTGATAAGTTGAAATAATATGAAAATTTAAATGTTATTATATACTGAATACTATGAAAATATCCTAATCATTATTAAAGCAGTTTCTGAAACAGTTCAAAATTAGATTTTATGATACTTGTATGAAAAACATTTTTTAAGTAGAAAAAAAATGTATTCCTCTTTATAGAATAAAAAATTATGTATATTTTATTTACTCTTAAATTTTAATTCACTGTTCTAATTAATCATAAAAAAATACCGCACTTATTTTCATAATAGACTGAAATTTGATATGAAATATATTGATCAAACATTTCAGAATAATGAAAATGCATTAGTATCTAATTTAAACATTTTTTGTTAATACTTCTTGAAACATAACTATAAACCATTTTGCTATTTTTACTTTAAAATATTTTGTTATATCTGAGATAAATCAAATTAGAAAAATAAATTTATTCTATTTTATAAGAGTGTTAAAATATAACCATTCCTATGCTGAATTAGTATTTATTGTTATTATATAACAGAAATTTTAATGTCTTTTTGAAATAATCTTTCATTGATTTTAACTTATTAAAATGCAATGCAATTTTAAAAAAAAGATTAGGATTGTGGAATAGACCTGAAACTTAATCAAATGGTGTGATTGAAAGTGAAGTTACAAACTACAAATTTATCAAAATTACTGAATTTTCTAAGATTTGAAAAATTTAGAAAGTAGGATGATGTCTTAGTATAATTCTCACTATTAATATCACTAATATTTTTTGTTTACATGCAAAATAGTTTAATTAATCAATTATTATTTTAATTATTTATTCCTATCCATGTTAGACATTTAAAAAGAGTATGAAATATTGAATAATGATATAATGTAAACAGGAAATTTTTATTTTTATTAAAAAATGTGGAAAATCAACATAAATAAAATAATACATGCCAAATAAGTTGCTTACCTTTATGTTTGTAACCTTTAAAAATATGTTTCGTTTTTTGGAGGAATTGATATTTATATTAATGTTTAATAGCTATTTTCCTTAAAACTTTTTTCGTTTAACCTTTTAAATTTATAATGTGTCCATATGAGCGGAAGTTGAAGAAATGCTTTAAAAAGAATATAGTTTGTAGAATGTAAATTTTGGTCTTTATGCAGCTTTTAATAAATTGTCTCCAGAATCTAATAATGTGGATTTCAATTAATTTTCTAATCTAAAAACTTCATACTTATTTTAAGATAAATGAAATGAATATTTTATAATTTGCATAGCATCTAGATTAACAATATTTTACTTTTTAAATACTTCTTTAAATTAATCTTTGAATAGTAAATTTATAAAACAAGTGAGCCAGTATTTAAAAATACCAGGATATAAAATTGCATTAAAAATCCTTAGTAACTACTTATTTTTGATGGCCCTTATATAAGAACTTTAAAACTTTTTTTTTTCTCCCTAGATGCTTATATTTTCCTATTAATTGGGAGGATGGGGGGGGGGGGAATCCCATATCAGCATAAGAGACCAGCCCAATTTTAGGCTGTATTTTTTTGTGATATTGAATCTTTCAACATTTAAGGGATTTCATTAAATCTAGAAGGAAAAGGTTTTATATTAATTAACGGAACTACTAATAGAATGGGAAAAACTATAATATTTTCATTTACTTGAAGAGACAGAATTATAAATTCTTTTTACAGATAATTTTATGCAATCAAATAAAACAGCTAGTATTGGTTTTTAACAGTGAATTGGTGTTTGGTAGAACTTTACTGTACGGTCACCCTTGGCGACTTTTTCAAAATCCCGCCAAAAGTCGCCATTCTGGCGACTTCGAAGCGAGAACCAATGAAAACAGAGCATAGAAAATGGCTGAAAAGTTTCGGAGAGGAATAACGAACTTCTGGATTGTAACAAAATAAAAGTGCAAAGCTTTTATGGGTTATGTTAGGAAATAAGAAATGTAAGGCATATTAGCATCAAAAAATTAGAACACTCCTTTTAACATCATGTTCCTCTCCTTTCACCTTAGATTTACACCTCCATTCATAACCATCACTAACATCTTTCCTTGCAACCAATTTCATATCTTTATTACATTTCGGACATTCATACCTATTCGTAATCAACCCCGCTTTCATACAAAAATCAAACGTCTCTTTCCTTTCATCCAATCCATACAAATACCATAAATTCACATGCTCATCATACCACATAACATCATTCTCCCCATGCAGCCATCACAATAAAATTCAAAGAACGTGGGAGCTAAGACAAAATCAACTTCACCATATATAACCGAAGTTCGAAATGGGGAAACTCAATTTCTGGGGAAATTCCAGTTTTCGGCAGGTTGCCAAAAAAATTATTTATCGCCAAGGTTGCCAAAAAAAATTATTTATCACCAACTTTTGAAAAAGTCGCCAAGGGTGACCGTACAGTAAAGCTGAGCCTGGTGTTTTCTTACATGTGATTGCTTTTTTAAGTTAATCATATTTCAACATGATCAGTAGTGAATTATTTAAATATTTTTACTTCAATTAATTTTTGTGGAAAAGTTTAGAACTTTTTAATTGTAATTTTGTTAATTTCATTCATTGTGGACTTTCAGCAGTTAATCATTCAGGACTTCCATATCAAAGCACAGCAAAATGTTTATGATGCTCTGGAGTTATTAGAAAACCAATTGTTATTCTTGCCAAAAAAAAAAAAACCTATTTAAAGAGAAAGAAATAAAATTGTTAAAACATTTAAATTCTAGATTTTACCAAGTCTTCCGTACAGGCTAAAATATAAAATATTTTTGGAATTATGTCTGTCTGTAAACATGATAACAGAAAAAGCTTCAAGATAGAATATCTTAACCCTAAATTTGCAGATTTCTATCAAATTTCATTGGAAGTTTATTTTTAAACCTGTTTATCTAAATGAATATCATAACTCCAAAATGCTAGATTAGAATACAGTTTGAACTATACATCCATATTAAAATTTTGAACTAAATCTGTAAGCAACTTGAATGTCTGTTGCTCTTTACTTTCACATGCATATTAACACTTACAAAAAATGCAACATTTTAGATAAATGTAATTTGGTAGGTAATCTTGTTTCTAAAATTGTTGCTTAACAAATTTTGGATTCAACTGAAAAATTACCAAGTATATATATATTCTTTATTAAACTGGGTCCCTGAAAATAGAAATCTGTGTACTTATTTTTCACAGCCAGCCTAGCCCAACTTCACTACTTTTTATATAGAGTGATGATCCACTTTTAGTTCTAGTTAGCAAATTTCTAAGTCCAATCTATTTCATAGAAGTCATTGTTCTATAATAATAATGAATACTTTGTTTGGTTCTCTTTTTTTTTCTAAAAGTACATAAAATATATAATTTTTTTAAAGATAAAATTAATCTATGTACCCCAACAACATCAACACTTTCTGAATTTTAGATCTCCAATTGATTAATTATAATTCAATTGATTTCAATTGATTAATTCAATTTTAATCATGTTCGTATTAAATTTTTTTTTGTAAAAGGCTGTATTTAAATTTCAGCAAAAACAGCTATCATAAAATATGAATTTCGGATGGTTATTTATTGCACAGTTTTGTCCAGTTGACATATTGTACAATTTTTTTCAGATAACTAGTTTAAAAAAAAATCTTAAAAGAATGGACACTAAATTATTTTTATAAATAATAATTATAAATTGCTTTTATTAGCTTATATGAATTGGGAACTGTTAACATCTTTAGGAGAAGCGACTTTTTTTAAAAAAAAGTGATTCTAATATGAGAAAATACAAAAATTGTTTCATTTATGCCAGTTTATCTATCCATCAGAAATCTTTCGGGCATTAAAAAAAAAAACCTACCTGTAAATAATTATTTTATTTATTAAAGACCTCCAAACATATTTTTGATATATGTAATATGATTTAAACTCTTAAAATATATGAAGTTCAGTTGGGATGATCATAATATTTCAAATCATTATATATACAATCAAAATTATTATATATACATTTAACACTTAATTAATACATTATGAAATGTTTGTAAACTGAGGTCATTTAATTGGATATGATAAATTTCATGTGAATGATGAGTTTTCTACAACAAATATTTTTTAAAAAATGAAAAAGTTCTCTCCTTCCTTTATCTGAAGCAAGCACTTTTTTTATAAAATTTTAATCACATTGAAATGTTATACCATTTAACTTTCTTGTAGTATGCTCATTATTTCATCATACTCCATTTGTTTTTCCATTTCATCTTGTTTCAGACGTTCAATACTATTTTGAAATCTTTGTTTCAGGGCCTGATTTTCAATGTTCATTACTTCAAGTTCTTGAGCTCTACGTTTAGCTTGCAAACTTGATATGATATGTTCAAGTTCACCAAGTTTCTCCATGAGAGCTACTTTTTCTTCTTCTGTTTTTTGTTCTTTCAATAACTGACCTAGGTTTTCCCCAGCAGTAGCAGATTCTAATTGCGACACAGCCATGCTATCACTTTCATGCTCATATTCCTGTTCATAAGGATTTTCCGGTGCTGGACTCAACTGCATGCTCTTAGCTAGATCAATTTCTTCTTTAGATTCTTCATCATTTTTCTCCTGTTCTTCAATAATGCTTTCTAATTTACGAGCAGCCTGCCCAATATCGACAACATTCACATCTTCTTCATCACCACTTTCTTCGGAACTACTTAGAACTTCACCAAAAATATCATATTCGGCAACATCAGCTGCTTGTGAATTACTCAGTTCCCTTTCTTCCAGAGAAAAGGATTCCCCTTCAAATTCACCACGTTCATTGCCTTTGGCATCTGCTTTTTCATCTTCTGCATTCACAACTTCATATCGCACATGTAGAGCTTCTGTGTCAGTTCGAAGAAGACGTTTCACTTCTTTTTCTACATCTGGTAAATCAACATATTTCTTTTTTAATGTCTTACGGAATCTTCGCTTCCTAACATTTTTTAGAGGTGCTGTGATACCATGAGGTAACATGTATCGTTTATCTTTATCCTTTTCTTTTTTCTTAGGGGAAACTTCTTCCTCAGTGATGACTGCATCTCCTTCCTGAGCAATCATGATTTGACAAATGTCCGCAGTTTTGTAAAATATTTTCCTGTCTAATGTTTTACAAGACTCAATGATTGTAGGAAGATCATTAACTTTTGCCGATAAATTCCACTTATCAAACTGAACAGTGGCATGTCTCATATCATTATCCATTTGTATAGAGAGTCTGTCTTCCACATTCATAGCTCCAGAACGTACAGCAGCTTTTAAGGCTGCAGCGGGAGTCGGTGGTAAGCGCAAAATGAATTGACTTTCAAGTTCAAACGGCTGGTCGGCATTATTTTTTCGATTTTCTTCACTCATATTTGCTTCCCTTTGATAAAAAATAATGTTTAAAGAAATATCAGAATGATTACAAGGAATATTGACGTTGATAGGCAATCAAAACATACCTAGGTACGAAGTAAACAATCATGCATGTTAGCTTTGTAGGCGAGCGATTTTATTAGCGCCTCAATCGCAACATTTATCCTCAGAGGTTGGACGAATCCATCGCAAACCTTACTTTTCGTAGGTAGGAACGTTTCATCGAGAGGGGCACCTGGAATAAGTGTTGTCATTTATAAATTGAGTGGGATCAAGTGGGCCTTTCCTGGTGGTTTGTGAATGAACCGCATTTTTTTTTCAATCAATGTGTTTCATATTAAAACACATCTTCAGTACTCTCTCTCACTTAAACGTATCTTTGAAAGGTACGACTTATGATGGATTCGCCTATCCAGTAGGGATAAGTGTTGTGATTGAGACGCTATTTATGATTTCCAAACAATTCATCATTTCACTTCTTGATGGAATTAGCCAATTTCAAATTCAATTGAAACCGAGGCGTGCGGGGGGATATGATGTGATTAACATTAAAAAATAGTAAAAGAAAAAAAAAACAATGCTCCATTATTCTACTTAATTAGGAACCTGGAAAAGGTGAATTGAAAAAATGCTTTGTTGAACATCATTATTGCAAATTTAAGCGAGTTATGAATATCTTAAAAAAATATTAAACAAGCATACATTCTTGTTGAAACACTCTAGTTTATTTGAACCTGATATGAAAATAATTTATTTTCCCCTGCACGTTTTTTTTTTTTTTACATTCAACGTAATTAAAAATCTAATTGCAACTGAACTTACTTCATGCTGGCAAAGATTATCTTTTAAAATCCATTTTTTTTTTCGATGTATGCAATGCACTCACATATTTTTGATCATATACTATTTTAATAATTTCACAACTTTTTAAGTTAGTAAATTCATAATTTTAAATCAATAATAATAATTCTATATGAGTGGTACCATATAGAATACCACCTGGCAGGAAATTTTTTAAGAATTTATCTCAAGAATTAATCAAATAAGGAATTTATAAAATAAAATATGACAATATACTTAAACAGGAAATAGAGTGCATAGGTACTTACAAGCATTCAAATTTTGGTAAGAATTTGCACATGGATTTTTGAAATCCACTTTCATATTCAAATTCAAATGAAAAATTAACGTCTGTTTTTCAAAATCAAACTATTTATTGCAAAAAGGAAGGAAGATTTGAGTTTTCTCTTAATATTTTTCAAATTAATCTCATAAGAGTTCTTTTAAAACAAAAGAAAAAAAATTATTGTACTGAAACCAAAATCTAATTTTATATAACTTTATAATTAATGAAACAATTTGGAACTATAGTTTTCATTCTTATAATAAAAATCAAATTAAGTTCATAATTAACAAAATTTACTTTCTTAAATAAATTAATTCCCAAATAAAATGTTTAGTTAAAAAAACTAATCCAATTTAAATCAAACTTTTTAAAATGCTATTCATCCCATTTCATTGAATGAGGTGATATATTTTTTAAAAATTTCATTTATAAATATTTTTTACTAAAATATTTTCTTTCTAAAATATTTCTATCAATTTAAACTGACAAAGGTTATAATTGAAAAAGTGACTAACATTTCATTTGCTTTTCAATTATAAGTTTGTAGTTATTAGTCAACTACCTGCAATATATTGCAACACTACCAGAAAGTTAATCTTGTTTAGAAAAACTACTAAATGAGATTGAAAACTTCCATTCTTAAAATAATTTACTATTAAAAATTCTGTCAAATCTTTCTATATTTTAAAAAAAACATTTTATTATTCTTGGAAATTAACTTTAATTTGTGGTAATTTTATTTAGCTTTTAAAGCAATTTTTCTAAAAAAAAAAGTCCTATGTATAATAAAATTGTTTTGAACTTTTCTTATTTGTGACTTTTAATTTTAAAATTGTCCATTTAGATGTTTACTTTAAAACATTTAGCATAAAAATGTTTTATTTCAAAACCAAATTTTGAAAAGCTTAATTCATTCTTGTCTTAATTGAAAGATCAATTAGATTCATAATTAACAATCTTATAAAGAAATAAAATAAAATTTTTAAAATCATGCATTTCAATTTGATAGTTTATGATACGGTAAAAAACAACATATTCAAGGTTAAAAAGTTGGTCTCCAAAGACAACTATTTAAGCACCAATACAATATTAGCATATTGTTTTTAAAATAATGAAGCTCTATTTTCAGAAATTATCACTAAAAACAAAGAATAAAGCAGGGCAAGCTGTAATTAAACTAATAAAAAAAATCCATAGTTTAATTCTTTAACAAAATTGCTCTTTTAAAGGAAGGATGGAGGTTTATTATCCGGCTTATGCCCCTGAATTAATTCTTAGCTTGTACCGGGGTTCACAAAAGTCAAAAATACGAATATCACAGTTTTTAAAATCTGCCAGAATTAATCTAGAAAGCTAGAATAGCCCTCACTTTATGACAACCCTGAATGGATAAATCAAAAACCCAATCCAATGATAGTGGAATACAACCTAACTTTGTATGCTGAAAATCTCAAGCTGCCTCATATAAACGGCAGAAGAGAACAAAATGTTCCCAAGTTTCTGGAATTAAGCACTGGAAAACAGTTAACAAAAGTCAAAACAAGGGAAAAAATTAATTAAAATCTGCCAGAATCAAGCAAGAAAGCTAAAATAACATGTTCTTTTAAAAATTATATTTATTACATTGACATAAATGACCCTTAAGCATTTCTATAAATAGGATTAGACTTCTTATTTTTAATGTCCATATGACATCCAATATATACAAATTCGATATAAGCAGGTCATGAAAGATATTTCAGTTTTATTTATAATTCACATAAGATAAAAATGGATATACAGTAACAGAATTAGCAAATAACTTACAATGTGATTTTAAAAAGTCAATTTCTTTTTTCAATTTAAACAATAAATTTTTATTAAGTGAAATTTCACAACTCAATTCTATTTGATAAAATTTCACTTAATGAAAACTGCCCAAGAAAATGGAAATTATATATAATGAATATACACTGAGTACAATTAGATACTGTAAACAAATATTTTGTAAAAATGGAAAATACAATACTTCTGTCTTTTGTTCTGTGTAACTCTAATTATAAAATATTAATGATCAGAATTAAGTTTAAAGGCAGCTAGTTGATAGTAAAAAATGTTGATCACATTGCAATAAATAAACATTTCCATTAGTAATTTAAATATAACTAAACACATAAACTTATACAATAGTTTATAATTAAAATAAATATAAATATACACTTATAGTAAAAATTATACTATTTACTTATATTTATAACATACATGTATTTCAAAACAAGAATATGTTGTTCCTCTTTTTTTTAATATTATTTTGTTTACTGATTGATTACTAATGAAAATTTGTTTACATTTTCATAAGTAATCAACATCCTTCTAATATATACCTTGTTCAAGTTCAAGTATGAATAAGATCCAAAAAGTCAAAGCATAATGAAAGCCTATTTGGTCAATTATTATGCACATGACCATTAGGCATTTAAATAAAGCTTTAATTATATTTTCTTGTAGTTGAATATCTATACAAATCTAAAATGAAGATCAGTCAAGACAATGAACCTAAAGGAGTAAACAATAATACAACATATATTATAAATTCTAGAAAAATTATGCAAGTTGCTAATATTTTATTAAATAAATATATATAAATATCTTATTTTTATTATTTTAATATAATATTTCCCACCAAGATACATTTTAATTGCTATTTATTGATAAATTATTTAAAAGATACCAATCTAATGACTATATGGAATTAACACATCAAACTATCAGGCAACGATGAATTAATCATATACCATTGGTGAATTTCAAGTTTCATTGCATGTCAATAGACTGGTTAAACATATTTAGCAACTAAACATCTATAGGCAAGTGATACACAAATATCTATGAGTCTTATATAAATTTAATTTTATTCATTGAAATATTTTTGCACCAATTTTATTCTTATCTATCTGTATGAAACAATTTCTTACTAAGGGAATCATTATCATATAGAAATAGAAATATATAACAGTTAAGAAGGATATTTTCTTTATATAGTATATAAATTATTTTTTTACAATTACAGTTATTCAAACCTAATGTGCAATTCAAAAATGTTTAATTCATTAAGGGCAGGTAAAATTTATATAACATATTTAAAATCCTATATATACATACATAAAATGATTTAAATACTATATAATAAATAACACTAAAAAACCACATATTCTCTTACTATATACATAATGTATTTTCTGAGAAAATATTTTAATTACATATACCACTTCTGTAGTAACTAGCCTTCTTGTAATATGCTCATTATTTCATCATACTCCATTTGTTTTTCCATTTCATCTTGTTTCAGACGTTCAATACTATTTTGAAATCTTTGTTTCAGGGCCTGATTTTCAATGTTCATTACTTCAAGTTCTTGAGCTCTACGTTTAGCTTGCAAACTTGATATGATATGTTCAAGTTCCCCAAGCTTCTCCATTAGGACCATTTTTTCTTCTTCAGTTTTTTGTTCTTTTAGTAATTGACCAAGATTTTCTCCAGCAGTTGCAGATTCTAAATGAGATACAGCCATGCTATCACTCTCATGTTCATATTCCTGTTCATATTGGTTTTCTTGAGATAGATCTAATTGCATGCTCTTGGCTAGATCAATTTCCTCCTTTTCACCCTTAGATTCTTCACCATCCTTTTCTTGTTCTTCAATAATACTTTCCAGCTTCCGAGCAGCTTGTCCATCATCTACAACATTCACATCCTCTTCCTCACCACTGTCTTCAGAACTACTCAGAACTTCACCAAAAATGTCATATTCGGCAACATCAGCTGCTTGAGAATTACTAAGTTCCCTTTCTTCCAGGGAAAAGGATTCTCCTTCAAATTCACCACTCTTGGATTCAGCCTTTTCATCCTCAGCATTCACAACCTCATATCGTACATGTAATGCTTCTGTATCTGTTCGTAGGAGGCGTTTTACTTCTTTTTCCACATCTGGTAGGTCAACATACTTCTTTTTTAAAGTTTTACGGAATCTTCGTTTTCTAACATTTTTTAGAGGTGCTGTAATGCCATGAGGTAACATGTATCGTTTATCTTTATCCTTTTCTTTTTTCTTAGGGGATACTTCTTCCTCAGTGATGACTGCATCGCCTTCCTGAGCAATCATTATTTGACAAATATCTGCAGTTTTGTAAAAGATTTTTCTGTCTAATGTTTTACAAGACTCAATAATTGTAGGAAGGTCGTAAACTTTCGCTGGTAAAGTCCATTTATCAAATTGAACAGTGGCATGCCTCATGTCATTTTCTATTTGTATAGCTAGTCTGTCTTCTAAATTCATCACACCAGAACGCACGGCAGCACGTAAGGTTGCTGCAGGTGTTGGTGGTAAGCGCAAAATGAATTGACTTTCAATTTCAAAAGGCTGATCACCATTATTTTTTTTATTTTCTTCACTCATATTTGTTGCTATAATGAATATAACTTGGAAAAGAATTATTAAAACATATAGATAATGAAATACTGGTAGTCTTATATCATATTTATAGCAAATTAAGAATGCATTAATGGCATTTCATAAACAAAAATTAATGAATACTTTTTAAGTACGTATTCATTTACTATTCCAAACGTAAATCAAATAATTGTGCTTTTCTAAAAAATAATAATATATTAGAAAATACCTTTTTTAAATTCCTTAATACTGGATTCGCCTTGCGCACGGTTAAGTCAGTGGTGTTTAGAATTTGCTAGAAAAGAGCACAGCAGAGACGTCTATCGATGGCTTTTTTTTAAAGAAATGAAATTATTGTTGTCCAGCCTTTTTAAAATAAATAAGAATTTTAAAAGCAAATACAGTAATCCAGTTTTATAAAACAACATAAATATTTAAAAAAATCATTCAATTATAGCTATTGTGTTTTAAAGCGAGTTTTCGGAATGTTTACATATAAACAAACAAAAAAAGAATTTTAAGGATATTAACTCATTTTTTTAATTTTAAAATTGCCTTATAAAATACAAAAGTTCAATAGGAATGTCATAAAAAAGAAAGATTACTTACATGTATTTTGTTCTACTCTATTCAAATGTTGCATTATTTTTTATTCAGTGCCGAAAGCTCCTTTTTATTTTTTTTTTCTGTTCTATAGATGGCAGCACAAGTTTATTTTCTCTTACATCTAAGAACAATCTAATCAGTAAATCATCAATAGATTATCTATTTCGTTAAAAATGTTTGGATACGTTGATTAAAATTTGGTTTAGAGTTAACTTTTGAAACGAATTTGATAAATCATTTAATTCCTAGCACATTAAATTAAAAAAGCAGACTTTAATTTCAAAAAAATTTAACAACACTGTACCGTGTCAGGATGGCCGAGCGGTCTAAGGCGCCAGACTCAAGGTTCTTCCTTACTCTGTTGCAGAGTTATGAGCATTCTGGTCCACAAATGTGGGCGTGGGTTCGAATCCCACTTCTGACAGCGTTTATTTTTCAAATTCTCATTAGTTGCTATTATGGAACAAATTATTACGTTATACGTTTCTTTTTTTATTTATTATATTTTTTTATCGTCGCTTACAATGTTTCATTCAGTTATTTTTTATTTTTTAAATAATTTATGATAAATTGTGATCTAACAATATCATATTCCGGCAGATTAAATAGTTCTTTACATTGTGAGAACACGATACTGTTTGGAGTTGGAGTTTGCATTGTCGAAAAAGAATGGTCAGAAACAGCGAAAATCAAAAGTTCTAACACTTAACTTTGAAGAATTTAATGTTTTATAGTATTTCATCTATTAAATTATGCCAAAAAAAAACAAATATCCTCTTTTTCAATTTCGTGCAATTTCATTAAAAAAATTGTAAAATTATCACTGAAAAAAAATTTAAAAGGAAAAAGAACTTTATTAACAAATTTTTTGTGTCAAAAATATTTGTACACTCTATAATTATTTAAAAATTAGCTAAATTGCCATTTTTTATTACTTTGTAGAATATCCTTCAATTTTAATAATTACTTTAATTCTATTTAGCATTGTGCCTACCTTTTTTTTCTATTGCTTGGTGAAATCGATGCTCATTCACCTAAGACAGTGGTTTTTTAGCTGATTTTTTATATTTTATGATCGACCTTTTAATTTTTTTCTTCTAAATATTTCGCAAAAGTTCAATGGGATTCATGTCGGTTGATTATAGAGGTGTGCTAATTTTTTCTGGAATGTTATATAATACCTAGAACTTAGCATTATGAGCTGTATGCTTTATGTCGTTATCTTGGTGAAATATGTAGTGATTATATTGACCCACTTGTTCAGCACTAGAATTTAAATTATTTTTCTGAATGTCTAATAATATTCTAACGAAAGATTCGTTTAAAATGGTAGATTCACTCCAAAGATCTATCTTTTGTAACAACCGTTCACTAATACCGCCCAAGAAAAGGGATACAACTTCATTTGAAAGTATGCTAGAAAATTTTGGGAAGACTACTTTGAATTGTTTTGTTCTGCTTAAAACCTAAATCTCAGGTAAAACTATAATTGCAATAAAAATATCCCTTTTTAAATTGCATTTATACAAATTTAATTTTTTTTGAGCAATTGCCTCTACAGACATACGTATGAACAGACTAACCAATGATCAACCTTTTGATGAATTTGATTTAAAATTTGTTGAAAATTCGCATATCAGATGCTAAAATTGTATGCTAAATTTTTTATTTTTATTCAAGTCGTTGCATGGCTTAAAATTTTATAAAAAAATTAAATTTTAAAAGTTAAAATTTCATTTGTCTCTAGTAACTCCCCCCTAATTTTTCGTATTTACGTGGATGGGAATGTACAGACAGATTATCAATCCCTAGGTGGGATCGGTTCAAAATTTGATACTTATGTACACTTTAAAGGCCCAAATCGAATAGAAATTTTATTTTAAATTTTCTTCTTCAATGAATGTTCATCATTACTAAAGTAATGAAGCAGAGGGGGCCCCAAAGAAGCTTTCATCCCGGGCCCCAACAAGGCTAAGTCGGGCCCTGATGAGATGTAAATTACATGCAATCTGCAATTCAGTCTTGTCAAGGACACTAGAGTAAACGGCAAGCAAACTGAGGAAGCATAAAAGGGAAATCCCCTTTTTAGGGAAAGCAAACATTTGGTTTTCCCCTTGCAACTTTCTTGGCATTAAATTTGGCGACATTAAACGAAAGTTAGTTTCGCTTTTAACACTATATAGCATGAAATGAAACTTGCATTTGTTAGAAAAATAAATTAATTTTGATACAAACGAAATACTAAACGGAACTTTAACGAAAGTGTGGTAAGTTTTTAAATAATTTTGGTTGATTATAAAAATTAGTTAATTGATCCGTTTTAAAATAATTAAGTAATAAGAACATTTAAACTTTGTACTTTAAAATAGTTGCGAACTGGTGTACTAGAT
>JAOUZG010001441.1:1681983-1724239 GCA_026289955.1 Argiope argentata | reverse complement strand
ATATGGCAAATTCTGGTGAATTAAAAACAACAACAAAATTTTACCGCGAGTCTCTTTCAAGAGAAATCTTTTCAATGTCGTATACATAAAAAAAAGTTAAGGTTCAGTTTTAAAATCCATTTTAAAAGAAATATACAAAAAAAAAACCTCAGCAAATTTAAATGCTATTTAATTACAGGATCGAGTATTCTTAGAATTGCAAATCAACATATCATTTTTTGGAACAAAATAATATGGAGCTTATAAAAGATAATTATTAGGAATGTAAAAATAACTTTTGTTACTTTATTTGGAATCAGTTCAAATAAAAAACCCTTGTAAATTAAAAGAAACTATAAAATTAATTTATTCAAATAATATCTCAAATAAAATGTTGAAATTTCCAGGACTTCTAATCTTGTGATTTTCTTGACTAGTCGCTTTTGTTTCTTGATCCAACCAGATAGTACAATAATTTTTGCCAAATATTTATGAGATGCTATTTTTCAATAATTTTTCACAGATTACATATTGCCTAAACTGAAGACAATAAGAATAAATTTGGTCACTTTTAAATAACAAAACAACCCATAGTTTTCTCATTTCTATGATTAAGGAAGAATGAATCTTAAGAGCTGCTATGCAGCTTAAACAATTGACAAATTAACTAATTAATGTTTGAAGAGCATGGCCGCAAAATTATAATTCTCGAATTTGATAATGGCTACGATTGTTTTTTCTAAAATTGCTGAGTTTTCTCTGATCTTTCAAAGGTTATGCTTCTTTTTAACATACTACCCTAATTATTGACTTGGAGAACTAAAGATACCTGAAGGAAAAAAAATGTATATATAGAAAGTTCAACCAACAGAATTGTAGATAGCAAGTTTTTCATTTTCATACGATTTTACGTTTTCTTGAATTCCAAGTTGTCTTCTTAATTATCGAGCTATTCAGAGATGGCTTGGAAAAGTAGAAATTAGCAAAAAATAGCATATTCGGCCTTATCTTTAATATGCAACCCACTAACAAAAATGTTTTTATCTCTGATATCTTTTACTCGTTTTAATATTGCTTGGATGAACTAGTCAAAATTTGAAAATTTAAAGAGTATCTAATACTTACAACACTTTCAATAGTCGAACTACGTTATTAAAAATAGTTGATAACATGCTAGTTAAAATTTCAAATTTTTTGCAGCTTTTTTATTTATTTCGTCTATATCTTTTATTAAGGAGGACTTTTTTTTTCAAACTCAAAAAATATTTTATTAAGAGAAATATATATCATGAAAATATATATATAACATAATATTAGTTGAATTAAAAGTAAAAATCTCATTGCAAGTCAAGAAATTCGATTAGTGTGACAAAAACTAAAAATACTTTATAAGCTCATAAGAGTATTTAATCCTATTCCATAAACACACACACACACACACTTTCGGTTGCATTAAGAGTTTTGAAAATATTTTAAAAACCTGCTTTATATTTCCTCCTTGGAATGAAATCTATTAGTGTTTTCTATTAGTAAAAAAAGTATTAATACGAATTTTTTTTGTCATACAGATGCAACAAGCAGAAACTAATTTTCTATCAAATTTCCATATTTCCCCAAAAAGTTGCATAATTTTCGATACTTGATCTCCATTTATGGAATAAGTTATATGGAGATACGATTGCATAGGACATTTATCATTTATTTATAAATAATGAACCGAATAGCTTATAAAAGTTTAAAAAAATCACATACGACTTTGAAAAGATTGATAACATTTAAATTTCCGCCAAGCGAGTAATACAAAAAGTGAACGACATTTGCTCGTTTTTTCCTCCGCTTTCACTTTCAAAAGATAAATTAATGGCGGCACTTCCAGTTACATTCTATTATGCAATCGCACTTGGCGAGTGTAAGGTTAATGCTTTCTTGAAATCAGGTATCATTTTTCAAAAATTAAAAAAAAAAGATTTCTTATAGTTTTAACTTATTGTGTGCTATGAATATAATTTAAAATTCTTATTCAAATGATATTAAAATCAAATTAAAACTTCTTTATGTATAAAACATTAGTGTTTCAAAAAAAAAATGATTGCTAACATCGCCAAACATGCGATAAACTCATTTTTGTGTATTCTAGCAAGCGACCGATTAGCGTGATTATTTCAAAGCATTTAACCTTTAAACTGGGACGGAATATGAGTAATTATTTCTTTCTCTTTTAGAGGTATTTTTTTAGCTTTATGTTTAAATATATACGCAACCTATTCACTATTTTATCAACAAAGTGAAATTCCGGTTGACAGTCAAAAATCATTTAAATATTATACGAAAACAGTAAAACAGAAGAATAAAAAAGAATTCTAAAAATTTCTGGTAAGCTCTGAAATTATCTTAAATTTATTTAGCCCAGAAAAATATTTTTAATAGCTAGTTTTATGTAATATTTTTAAAGTATTGATTTGTAACAATATTATTAATAAATCAATTTGCTTTTAAAACTAAAAATGATTTATGTTTGATATTTATATCTACTCTATTAAATCTGAGAAATTATTGTATCAAAATATGTATAAAAAATTCAAGACAATTATTAATTAAACTGTAATCAAAACATATACAATTACGCAACTGATAATAATCTGCTACGCTTCGAAACTGTTTTGTTTTATCAACAAGTTTTACTTTTAGCATGTTTCTATTCCGACAGATGTCACCATAACTTTGCTTTCGCAATTGAACTTAAAATTCTCTCTCTCTCTTTTTAAATCGCACCTGAGAATTTGATTTCGACTATCATTACTTCGTTATAATACCATTAAAATGACTCGCTTTAATTGGAGGGAAAACGGCGAAATTAGTAAATTAAATATTATGAACTTTGAAAAAACATACACTAAGTATTATTTTAAGGTTTTTTTTGCATTATATTCCTCTAAAGAATTTAAAAATAATATTTTAATATATGAAGATGAATTTATTAATAAGAACAGCAGCAAAAAAATATATATGAATCTTTTTTTTATCCACGTTCTTTTAAAAATGTTTTAGTGAGAATTTTTTTCAATCAGTTATGAAAAA
The DNA here is from genome assembly GCA_026289955.1 of Argiope argentata. Lineage (NCBI taxonomy): Eukaryota > Metazoa > Arthropoda > Arachnida > Araneae > Araneidae > Argiope > Argiope argentata. The sequence continues at coordinate 1,721,182 of JAOUZG010001441.1, read as the reverse complement.
AAATAAAAAAATAAAAATTGGAGTGGGTGGGGAAATAAAACGCAATTTATTAGAAACAAGTAAAAACTTCCCGAGAGAATAGAAAAAAAAATATTTCATACAAAAAATATCATAATTAATTTTTAAAAGCTGAATTTTTTTGAGATTTCGCAATATTTAAACATTTTTTGAGATCTTTGAATATTTTTCTAAAAATGGTAAATAGTGACATGGACATGAAATTTTGTCCTATTTTATTTAATTTTAAAAAGCAACACAAGCATACAAATGTTTTGTTTCTATGGAGGAGTTCAAAGCTAATACCCGATATAAATATGATATATTTATTTTTGAAAAATTATTTTGCATTTCTAATGTAATTTACTGAATTTTGAGATTCTTTTTAGAACATCAATATTAGTAAAAAAATACTACATGTAATTCAAAATACTGTAATAAATAAGCTTCCTATCACTATGTCACTGCGCACAATAATCACTCTCTAACGGATTCAGCTTATTTAATTTAAAGCTAATTAAATTTAATTTGCATTAAATATTTTTTAGGATATCTGAAATATATTTTGAGAACATAAAAATATACACGCACAAACTTTCAAAATAAATTCTATTTGCGATATTATTGAGAGATTATTTTATCACAAAATATACAAATCATACACAGAAATTTTATTGAACAAATTAAAAAGATGAAATTTTCTGCAACTTTATTTTTGTTTGCTCTGTTTCTTTTTTTATATAAATTAAATTATTTTTTGTGCACGAATTCGAAATGCTGATTCTTTTTGCGGATTTCCATCTAGACAGTTGCCTAATGAAATCCTCTTCGGAAATCTATGTTTTGGACTGCTATAGCTTTTGTTACTATGTCTAAGAGTACATAAACAGGAATATATAATGCCAATTCTCTTTTCTTCGGATTTCCAATCAAGTTGTAGATCTAGGCAACTTGAAGTATCCTCTCAGCAAAGTTATCTAGGATTGCTAAGCGGACAAGCAACCACAAGAAGGTCCATTAAATTATTTTTATTTTTTTTAATTTGTCAAATTAATAAGTTTTTTTTTTTAAAAAAAAATACAGATTCCATGATTGGTAAAATTATTGTATTTCATCATTAGAAGTCAGATGCCTATAAGTTGCATTAGTTTATTTATTTATCTTAATACTTATAAAATCGAACATATGGTGCAAGGATTTTGTATAAAAACAGATGCTGGGCAGTGAAAAGCTATAACAGATAAATTACAATAAATACATATTAAGAAAATAAAAATATTAATTTTAAATAAAACATTAACGAGTTAAAATTAGGCTGAAATGCAGAAAAACAAAAAAGACATTAAATCTGTCTTAGTCACAAAGTTCTCCTTTTGTAGAGTAATACCACCGGGGGTACTGAGTCAAAGGTGATTACTCTCTGTGCCAGATATAAATTTGGATCTATGGATAAATAAATGAAATGCGTGAATGAAGTCCGCCCCATAAAAAGGGTTTGTGAGATGTCAGACTTCTCCCTCGGGTGCTCAAGGGCCCCACCCTCGGAAGCTACTGGACCCCTCCTTCCGTTGTAAAAGAGGAACAGGAGAAAAATAACAACAACAAACGAAATATGCAATTTCTTGTATATTATAAATCCATTTTTTTAGATCTCTATGAATTTCTTTTTTCCTTCATGGATTTCTCTATTTCTTCTAGAAATTACATTTACGCAAAGAAATTCAGATATACAAGATGAAGAAATGTGCTTGTCCTTCGAGGTATGCATTTATCCGTTAAACTTTAATTAACTATGATGTGTATATGTGTGTATATGTGATTTATTGCAAGGTCTAGAGCATTTTCTCATTCTTGATGTACACCATTCTTGTACCTCTACACCATTCTTGATTCTTAGTCATTTTCTTTGTCTTGTACACCATTCTTGATTCTTTGTCATTTTAAATTAACATTAAGATCTTTAATTGAATAAGAGAAAGAGTTATGATTTATTCTTAAATAAAAATGATTATTTATGTGAATTTAAAATGCTGAAAATATTAATCTTTAGGGTGTTTTCCGGCATTTTTTCATTTAGGTAGTATGAGTTGTGACAAATTACAGTAAATCAAACAGTGTCAAAATTTTCACATGCAGCCCATTCATAAAACAAGTTTATAGAAACGGGATTGATGAGAAGGATTTATTAAAAAACTGGATTGACTAAAATGGATAAAAAAGCATCTATCGCAAAGTGTGTATGTGGGGAGGATAATATAATATAGCTCTACTTTTTATACTTATGAAATGTTAATTTTTATTTCTAGTTATATCATCTACTTATGCTTCAACTTTAAAAAAAAATCGTAAAGTAACATTTAGTTTGGGTTTCTATTTTTCAATTTATTAAGTTATTCAAAAGACCTTAGATAAAAATTTAGGAAGCATAAACATATAGAAATGATCCATTTTTTACTTTTCGAAACTTCTAAAAAATTTTTTAACCTTAGAATTTTACGAATCTCAATGATTCAGATCTTCCAAAATCTGAATTTATTTTAGTTATGCCGTTTCTTTGTGCGCGTGATATTTCAAAAACATTTTTAGCTAGACAGATGAACCTTGGCATATGCTCTTAACATCAAATTTGTAAATTTCAATGAAGTTTTAATTTAAATCTCTTTACTGGAAGTTTATCTATTCCAGTATAAGTATGCGCACTAACTACAAAATTGATGAAAATGATTTACTACTTAGTTTTTGAATCTAAATTATCAAATTCTATATCAAATCCATGAAGGGATTGACCATCTGTGGTTTTGCATATTCCCGTTCATGTAATAACAATAACAAAAAAGTGCTACTTAAATTAAATCTAGTTTCAATTTTGTTAATAAAATGATAATCCTCCGTCGAATTTAGATTTTAATCGGGGAAAAATTCCGTACAAAATACGCAATCGTTTCCCCTTCTTTCCATTATATTAAGAAATACAAAATGGTATTGGCAAAATATCGAATTTATTTTCTGAATCTACATATGATAAAAGTCAGTTTTTTGGCGCAGAGGTAGCGCGTCTTCCTCGTGTTCTGGGAGTCCCGGGTTCGAATCCCGGTTCTGACATGGCTGTTCTTTTGTGTGCTATCTGTGAGATGTGTGACTGTGCCCCCCTGTGAAAAGGGGTTGTGCAAGTGGATGTGGCGAGTGTGCAGCTAAGTCGTACTCTTGGCCCTAGTTGGCTCTACTTCAAAAACAAGAGACACTCCTTTCGGCTTAAATCTGCTGCTGTATCAGCGGGGAGATTGTCCAATATGGCAAGAGCCATAAATAACAACCACAACGTATGATAAAATGGTCATTTGTAGGTTCAGAAAATAAAAAATTAAGCATTCTTGGAAACAACGTTTTTTTTTTTTTCTTACGGGAGAGATGGTAAATATCATTAAAAATTTGATTGACGTAAAGTATTTCTGTTATTATTTTGCACCTTTAACGATTTTTTTGTACTCCATATTTTAGATGAGGAAAAGAAATCCTTTCCTTTTTAGATTTTAGAACGTTTTGGTTATTTTCTTTCAGGGATCGCTTACCAAAATTGCCGAAAGGACCAGAAAATTCGCCAATACCGCCACCACCACAGATCAAAATGCCAAACCTTAATCCCCAAGACAAGAAAAACATATCTCCACCTAAATGATTATGAACCAAGACTGCATCTGAATTTACATGTCATTTCTACCTGAAAATTATGTATGCCATTAAGTACTACACCTTTATTTTTAATAAAATGGTAGTTTTCCCATTCTATTTGAGCCTCTCTTTTTATGATTTACTAGTCGCCTTTGGAGGCCAAGTGGATCACTGGAGATATTGGTTATATTTCATTCCAGTTGAATAGTTTAAATAAAACTTCATGTTCACGATCCATTAAATTATCAACCATTAAAGCTGAGTTATTTTAAAAGACGCATATTTTCTTTTTATTGTACATATAAACATTTCAAATGGAGACCAATTTCATGGCATAATGCTATTGCATCCGGTTCATCTCTATATTTATTTAGTGGTATAGTAAACTTTTAATTTTTTATTCTACCTATAATCTGCATGGATATTAAACATGTTTTTTCCTTTAGCTTTCAACAATGTAAGAAAATCCCGCCAGCTTGATGGAATAATGAAAACCGATTTCGGTTTCATTCATAACAATGGAAATTTTGTCATAAAATATACTTAAAAAATTTGTTGAATTTAAATTAGAATTTTGTTCAACTAAAATTTAGTTAAATTAATTTTTAATAACTGTAAGAACTTTTCTCTTACGACTAATGCAATATTTTGGTCTCGCGTTGTCATGATGAAATAACAACGCCTCTTCAGCTCATTAATTCTGGAAGATTTTTTTTAAATTAAATTTTGTTTAGTTAAAATTAGACTAAAGAATTTTAAGCAATAAATCGATATAATTGAAAAGACAGTTTTTGGATTTTAAAACGCTGTAAAAATCATTTCTGTATATTAATATTTTCGGAAATTATATAAAAAACATCGAAATTGAATTTATTTTTTAATTAATCAAAATTTTGAAAAAAAAAATCCTTTTGAGGAACAATGCACTCAAAGACATCCACACATCAAAGATTTGAATTTTGACCTAAAATATAAATTCTAAATAAAGGTAAAAAATGATCTTGTCTTAAATAAAAAAAATGTATGCAGCAACTTTGATGAATATTATAATATATTACATCAACAACCAGTTCTGAAGTAATGTTATGGTTATTTTGGGGTGGACCATTTAAATCTGAACAGCTTTCAGATGACGATGATAGGGCCTGAGCTGACATCCGCTCTTTATAGTCCCAGACCACACAAGCAAGGATATATTTGGCCCTACCGATTTAACGGATACCAGACCGGCTTACAATGTAGCTCACGAAATAGAGACACACCAGTCCCAAGAACAAATATTAAAAACAGACCATTGTGATTATAAAAAACAACTGATTCTCATAAGAGAAAAGTGGTTTGAAGACTTAATTTACAAAATAGGAGAATAAAATGTCTACAAAGCAATTTATCATGCACTTGCGTTAGTTGCAATTCTAATACAAACACACTTCTATGCTTTTTGGCTAAACAATTTTATCTTTATTTTAATGCAAATCACTTGATACTATTTATTATCACTATGCCAAGTGATATTAATTACAAAATATTTTGTGAATTTTAATTATTGAAACAATGGTAAATATAAAATAATTTTAAACAAATGTAATTTTTATTGTTACAACTTGCCCCGTATCTAGGGAGAATTGTAATGGCCTGCAAGTTTTGAAAAAAAAATGGTGCAAAAGTCAACAAAATATTTGAACGTTATTTTTGAGATAAAGATAGAAATAAATATTTTGATAGACTCAAAAAGATAATAAAGATTTTGATAGACTCAAGATTTTCAATATTCATGTTATGTGTATGAAGCAGAAGACAAGACTGGAGATGTAATAAAATGCATGATTTCCTATTCTATACCTAATAAATATTTCCATCATGATTTTCCCTAACTTCATTACAAAAATATATCTTATTCAGGGCGAATATCTCTTTACATCTCTTTACATTTAGGGAGTATAATGATTTTTCAAAATTGTCGTACTTGTCGAAATTTCATTCTTTTCACCGACATCTTTATTTTTCTTTCAACATTCTAAGTCCTATTAAGCGAACTTTAAAAAAAAAGAAAAACAGACATTCCAGTTGCAGTCGATTGTGTAATCAAATGCACTTGGCGAAATTAGGGTTATTATTTCATGACAGAATTTTAAAAAACCATGCTATGAATGTTCTTTTTTTAAAAAAATGTATTGCTTAAATATATCAAAAATATCATATTATTTATATATTAATTAACTATGTGGGAATGATATTATAATGTGTTTAATAAAAAAATCGAAATTACTGCATTAAACCTTTCTACAATCATGCAATTATAATATCAGAAAAGAGAGAATAATATTTGCTAATACTGCCAGCCGCCAAAAGAGCGATAAAATCTTTTTTGTTGCAAATTTCTCCAAAATAGATGTTTAATCATATGATGATATGCAATGCATAAAGGAAACGAGTATTTCCTTCCTTCGTCCGTGTTTCTTTCACTTTAGTTTGTATGCATGTATTGAATGTTGATATCACATAATTTTAGCTCATAATTATATATTAATCCTGTGTTATACGAAAACGGAAAAAAATACGTTAAAAGAGAATACTCAAAATTTTCGGTAAGTTTTAAAGTTGTCTTAAATGGTATAATTTTTTTTTCATAAATTAAAAATTCTTTAATTTGTTACAGTTCTATAATTAATATTTATTCTAAAATGGAAAAGTATTTTACTTATTTTTTTATTGGTTATTAAATTGAAAAACTATTATTCAAATTTCAAATACATTAAAATATCAAAAAATCAATCAATAATTTTGATAATTGAACGAAATTTGTTAATCTTTATAAAAAAAGGGTTAGGCTTTTAAGAATGAACTTCAGTTCTTGAAGGTTTTATATATATATGATGAATGTCTAAAAATATCGTGACGGTATTATAAATATATTATTGAGCATTTTTTGGACCAGTAAAGTGCGATAGTATCGTGAAGGTATTATAAGAATATTATAGGGCATTTTTTTGCACCAATAAGATACGATAGTATCGTGAAGGTATTATAAATATAATATTGGATATTTTTTGCACCAATAAGGTGCGATAGTATCTTGAAGATATTATAAATATATTAGTGAGCATTTTTTGCACCAATTTGGTAAGATAGTATCGTGAAAGTATTATAAATATATTATAGGATATTTTTAGCCCCAATAAGGTACGGTAATATCGTGACGGTATTATAAATATATTATTGAGCATTTTTTGCACCAATAAGGTGCAATAGTATCATGAAAATATTATAAATATATTATTGAGCAGTTTTTGCACCAATTTGGTAAGATAGTATCGTGACAATATTATAAATGTATTATTGGGCATTATTTGCTCCAATTAGGGAAGATGGTATCGTGAAGGTATTATAAAGATATTATTGGGCTTTATTTGAATCAATAAGGTACGTTAGTATCGTGGGAGTAAAAAAATGACGGCAATTTATGCACCAAATGCTATTAACTTCTTCAAAAAATAATCCATTTGCTTGTTGTTTCTCTGTAACTATCTTGATCGAGGATTCAAAAATTAGTTTCTTTTAGTATTAAAAAAACAGTAATGAAGTAAACGACTCTTAAATTTTCTTTTCACTACCACTGTTATTTTTTCTTAATTTTTTTCCTTTTAAAATGCTTTTTTTAAGACAAGCATCTTTATTTCTTAGGAACTGAAAGATGTTAAGTTAATGCAAGTATTACGTAATAGTAAAAAAATAAAAATAATACTTCAGATTTTTCACTAATTTTCGAATGCAATCACTAAGAAAATAAAAACCTTTCATAATGCTCGGTGTGGTATTTTATTCTTTTACTTATAGATTTATAAATATAACAAGCGTATTTGATTTTACAAAAAAAAATGCTAATTAGACTCATTTAGCTCTTTTTTTCAATACTACTGCCTATGATTAATCCTACAATCCTAGCTAATTAAATCAACGAGGGAATAATACTATGATTTTATTTTAATTTAGTTTATATTTTACGTTCACGAGGAAACTATTTGCTATTATTTTCACTGATTGAAAGTCTCTTTCATACAATATTTTAATTACTTGAAATCTAAAACTACTAACTGGATAGTAATTTAGATTCTCCTTCAATTCAAGAAAGGAATTCGCAGAATATAAGTGAAGAATGTCAAAGGACTTATCGATAGAGGTTAATTTCTTATTTTAGTGAACAATCCTCCTCCTTCCATAAATCTCCATTACAATAAATGGCAACGAAAAAAATATTTTTCTTTTTACCTTTTAAACTTTAATTTATTCTCTGACACTGCTGAGATAGATTTAATTTTCTAAATTTTAAGGCAAGGCATTCTGTTTACAAGGCTAATATATATTCTTTCTTAAGAACAAAGTACAGAAGCGCGTTTGGACTGAAAAAAAGTATACAAAATTTTTATTCGATTTTTTTTGTTATATGAATATAATTTTTATTTAATATGCAGAAATTGTTTTTCGTATTTAAATAGTAGATAAAAAAAAGTTTGATAAATAAAGATTTTTGATGAACGGAAATTCGTTATATATAACTCGATTTATATAACTCTACCCGAATTTGGATTTACTTCTGTTTTAGTTTTGATTATATCGAGCATTCTTGTTTTATTCGAATGAGAGCAAAAAAGATATTGCAATATACAAACGAGTTTCACACCAGCTAATTAAAAAAAGTCACTTTATTTTTCATATATTCTGAATATAAATTTTATTTATATTTATAATTGAATAAATATTCCGAATAGTCTTGAATATGCATATTTCTATATTATAAACCATACAAAATTTCTCGTATTGATGCATTCGATTTTTTTACATCATCAATATTTTATTATAAAAATAACCATCTTCACTAATGTTTTTCGGTATTATTTGTAATTAATGAAAATATAATTTCGTATTTTTAATAATTGTTATTTAGAGCGGGAAATAAAAGTACAACGAAATCTGAGCCTTACCTGGGTGTATATGACGAATACAAGATTATTTATGTACATTTGCTTTATCTGTGCACCACATGAAAGCCTGACATTTCAATTTCAATTTCTTTTTTTACTGTTTAACACTTTTGAATCCCAACGGATATTCATTTGTGTTATATTAAAATATTTTACTGGAAAAAGTCAGACATTTTTAACTGAACGATGTAAATGATATTTTTATGCGTTAATTAATATATAAGGAGGTTTAGTGGGATACATTTCCAATTTTTAAAAAATAAAACCTTGAACATGGGAATAAAAATTCGAATAAATGCAATCAATTTAAGTAGAATAAGCATGGCAAGAAATATTCATCATATAATTTACTTTGCAATGTATATATGATTGGTGTCTAATATTTTTTCAGATAAAATTTTCCATCGAGAAGCTCTGATAAAACATACAAGATGATGAGCCGTGCTGCTCCTACGAGGTATGAATTAGTCTATTAAATTTTTTTTTACTCCTACCAAATGGTAGGAGTTCTACTAGATGATATGTTTGCGTTTATCATTCGAACTACTATGCACATATCCTCCTCCTATTTTGAACAAAAGTTCAAAATAGGAGTTGTTACGTTACCGTTGTTACTAACGACACTTGCCATGGACAAGCGCGCTGACATTCGTGAACGCTTTTAAACCGAATGAGCCTCTCTTGTATTTTGAAGTAGCGCCAACTAGGGCCAAGGGTATGACTTAGCTACTCACTCAGCACACTCACTTGCACATCCTTTTTCACTTGGGGGGCATTCACAAGCCTCACAGATAATACGCAGGAGAACAACCACACCCTAACCGGGATGCCCAGATGAAAACGCACTACTTCTGTGCCAGGATGCCGGCTACTTTGAACTTTTAAACGAAACTGCAATTAAGTCTTTTTAATTATTGTTTGATTGTTTTTGGAATCGAAAGTAAACTGGGGAAAAAAAGGGATAAATTTTTTGCATATAGCCGATCGAAACTTAGTGGGTAAATATCAATAATTATTTTTCATTATTTTATGATTATTCTTTATTGAACAGCCTACGCAAATAAAATATTTTGAATGAATAGCAATTTCAGTTCCTCTTTATAAAAAATATTTTAAAATTTCATTACTAAAAAGTTCTTTGAGTTTCTATCTTTCTATAGACTTCACTATGGAGAATAAAATGCTCTTAAACAAACAGAAAGAAAATTTTAAGTAACAAGTCATTTTCCCCATCGAATATAGGAATTCCTTTCCAGATGGTTAATTAAAAATTTTTTGTCCGGTTTAACCGGATAATCATATAGCCAAAGCAGGCAACTATCTAGGGATTCTTCAATTTTGTTGGCATCGAAGAGTTAAGGGTTTTTTTTTTTTTAGATATTTTTGAGTGAATTTTATTTTGTTCATTCATTTGATTCATGAAGTTCATATATTTAAGTTTTATTCTCATCGAATGAAAATCGAGTATCATTCAACTTTCAGCACATTATTTAAAAATTTCTTTTTTAATGCTCTCAAATTGATTTGCGGATTAATGTGATATATATAATTTTTTTTGTTTGCGATTTATCGACTGACACATAAGTCAGTCTTGATAGACTTTGTTTCATAGAGTATGTTATCTTTTGGGAATATTTCGACCATACTTAAAAAAAAAATCCTGCCTTTTTAATATTTTGTTCAAGGTATTTGCTCTGCTATAATATTATTAAATATTTTGTTTTTAAATGATATTTTGTATTTAATTCGTCACTAGCCCTGACAGACTTTGTTTTAATGAGTATGTTGTCTTTGTGTAATATTTTGCTTTGGTTAAAACAAACTTTTTTTCTATAATCTGTTCAAAATATTTCATCTGCTGTAATATAATTAGAATAATTTGTATTCATTGGACTGACTCACAAATCCTCAGTACGGATAGACATTCTTTTAGAGAGTACGCTGTCTTTGTAGATTATTCAGGTTTAAAACAGTCTCTTTTTTTATATTTTGTTCAAAATTATTTTCATTTTTTTATTCTTTTTAACGAGATTTTCCAAAACCACGACGAAAAATAGTACTTTTCAAAAATTCTCACAGGTGCGATAAGGAAATTTAGCCTAAAAATATTATTAGTAGGAAAATTCCTAACGTTCATTAAAAATCAAATTTGTTATAAATATAATTCTAATTCTGATTTAGAGTATTTCTGTCAACTTTAGAGCTTCGTTTTAATATTCATATTTTTGATAAAAGAATTATTTTCAGGAATCGTTTTTCAAAAGAACTGCCAAAACCAGAAGAAAATCTGCAAAAACCGCCACCACAGAATCAACAGTCAACTAATAACTCCCAAGCCAAGAAAGACGCATCCCCACCCAAATGATGGACCGCAATTGAACCTCGTTTAATTTTTTTGTTTTTACTTTAAAAAATGTATCAACTTTCAATACGTTTTATATTTTGTCTTTAATAAAATGATGCCTTTTCCATTATTTTTGTGCTTTTTATGACTTATGAAAACATAACATAGCGCCATCCTGTATCCCTCGAGCCTATAACACTAAGTTATCTAACCAGTTGGATGAGCACAAGATCCAAGGAAGGAAAAAAAAGTTTAAAGAAAGAAAGAGAGGACAAACCATCCGGGAATCTCCAGAGAGAATCCCATCGGTGTCAAATCCTACACGAGTGTATTCAACTTTCGGTAAAGTAATAACTAAATGGAGGGGACAAGAATACTGAAACAAATGAGGATTATGGGTTGAACTTACAATGAAATGAGGTTACAAACTGAAAAGGAAAAAAAAATGGTAAACTACATTGTGAACAACTGTATGGCATGTATAAGCGTTTAAACAATCAATGTAGAATCAGAAATTTGTAATGTCCATCTGGGCCTTGAGGGTTTGATTTCCTTAGTGAGAACTGCACTTTTGAGCACATTTGAAGTAATAATTTCGACTGATTGACTTATGAAAACACATAATTATAAGATATTCTTCCTTTGTTTGTTTCTTTAGAACAGAAATTCAAGAAACAGACTATATACTATTACAAAAAAAAGGGGGCTAGAAATGTTTAATGGGTTAAAACAATAAATGATAGTGTTATAATGAAATTATTTCTTACACATATTGCATGTATTTTGATTATATAAATTAAAAAAAAACTTTGTATAAAGGACAAATTGTCGAAATAATGAAAAATTCACATATCTTCTGGGTTAAAATGGTTCAAAAATGATTGTACTTGAATTTTAAAACCATATTCTTATGACTTTTCATGTCCAGGTTCTTAGTATAGGACGGAAAAGAAAACATATATTTCAGACCTGTTCCTGATGATCAAGTCCAAAATTTGGTGCATAACTACAATTTCGGTATTCCTTAAAGTTCATGATTTTGAGTTATACTATTCAGTTATTATGAATTGGTAGAAGTTAGTTACAAGACAAGTTTCAGCCGAAATTTGATATAGATCTTCAACGAGATTCATCAATAAATTTCAAACATTTAGAAGTTTCAATTACAAAATAAGATCTTTCTATATAATCTTATCAATGCATATTAAAGAAGTTTAAAGGAATTGAATCGTTTATAAGTCTGATTCTGATTTTATATGTCTTATTACTTCTTGATATTTTAGTTTAGAAACATCAGTCATTAAAATATAAAGAAATAAAGATTAAAACGAAATCTGCTGCGCATATTTCAATGTATCATGGCAGAACATAATTTCTTGAACGGCCAAGCACCACGTGCTCATGCAAGTTAAATTATATGTTCATTCATTTTAATGGTTTCATTGAATGAGTCACTTTAGAATTGCAAACGATCCAAAAAAAACTTTGTATCGCATTTATTTTTTAAAAAAATACCCCGTTTCCTATTTATTTCATTTTATAGCTTCAGAGCTGTTGTAAATAGGATGGCAATACGTCATTAACCTTTAGGTTGCGGGAACTCAAACTCGGAAAAGTTCCTTTGAATACGGGCATTCAGCGCAAAAAGATAACAGTGTTTTCCCCTTCTTTTAAAGGCGGTTGTTGCTCGTTTTTGCCCTCCTGTAATGCTAATTGGTCATCTGTCCTCTCCTTTGCGGTTTTACTGTGTCTGGTCCCCTAGAAAAAGCTTTTTATCGCAGTTTTATTGAACTTTAGTTAAATTCCTTATGAAAAATTAATTATTTAGATTTTTTTGATATTAAATAACTTGTAAATAGGATAGCTACGGTACAATTATTTAGCACATTAAACAAATTGTTGTCAATTTTTCAATCATATTTGCGATTACATAAATTTCTCAAGCCTTACTGAAGCTGTAAATTTAATTCTTATAAAGCTTGAACAAATCACTGTAAGTTTTATTTTGCTATTTAACCATTCTCTTTATCTAACCCATTTATCTTTTAAATGTAACGATTTTTACATCACGTATAAATATCGTAATTGATTTTTTTGTGAAAATATTTTCATTTCTTTGCACAATGCAGAGATAACAATCCTTAGCTATTTTGTAAATTAAATGACTCTGCAAAATAGCCGAGGATTGTCTGATATTTTGCAGATTCAAATTTTTTAATATTAATTTATAGAGATCATAAAAATCAAATATAATTTTTATTCCTAATATGTTTCGGACGGTTTTTAATACAAACCACTAGTAACGTTTCCCTATTTTATTGTTGATTCTTATAAGTTATAGTGATTTTTTCCCCGAGAATTTCAATAACTCAGAGCAGTGTAGTATTTTTGAAAAGTACGCTCAATTTTGTTGACAATAAATAACTGATTTATAACGAAATTTTATTTTTCTGCATAAAAATTTACTAATACGTAGATAATTACCAGATTTAAAACGGTTAATTGAACCAAACTAAGATTAGATATGGTGTGCTTAGAATTTGACGCATCCGATTTCATTGCTATAATATTATATTGAAAAGTAGGTATTAAAGAGAAAACTTAAAAAAATATTTAATAAATAATGCTAGCATTCTAAATGATCAGCTTTCGTTATTAGCTACAAATATTTGTACAAGAAAATTATTTAGATTGTCTTTCAGAAATGCTTAAATTTAAATCAAGAATTCCTACTATTTTATTTGAGTAAAAACATTTCTGGAAAAATTTAAATGTATTAACTTTTCAGTGAATCGAAATGAAGGTATAAAAACTTTAATATTTCTCTTCTGGTGTTTGAATGCATTAAAAGCTACTAATTATTATTTTTGATAGATTTTAAGAACCTCTTTCAATATTTTAAAAGAAGAATTATAACTTTTAATGAAGAATTATTTATAAATAATTAAAGCAGCCGTTTTCATAAATAATGAAAAATAATGTTGAAACTTACTGCTTTCTTAAAAATCAAATCCCAAATGTATTTTTAGCATGGATATATCGTTCAAGCATTAAACTGTAAAAGTTAAAAAATTGTAAGTTTTCAATTCTTTAATATTTTGTTAGAATAGTACATTAGTGACTGGGAAGTATATATACCTTAGATTCCAGCCATGGATGGGGATATAGGCATGAAGACAAAACAGTGTTTTGTCCCTTTTCAAAGTAAAATATAATAATGATAAGGTGAAAAAAAAAAAAAAACCAATCCGAGGTTCAATTTTTTTTTCTGAACAGTGACGAATTGGGTCAACAACTTATCTAAGGCGCCGATTATCTACACTAGACCATTCCATCAGAAAGGAAATTTCAAGTAATACTTGATTCAGATACTTATCATCCGAATAAAATTATGAACGCACATTATTATAAATTTACAAAATTTTATTGATAAAAAAATTAACAATTTACAATGTTAAGAAATTAAGCAACGGAGGAAAAGAATAATATTTTCAATCGAGCACTAATAACAAATGAAGTTATGTAAACTCATTCCATACCTCTTAGGAGTGTCACTTAAAAAATGTTGCCAAAGAAGGGTTTACAAAACTCACTAGCGCCAACAGTGATTATAACTACAGCTGAACGAAATTTCCTGACCCTAAGGGGTATAGCACAAAAGGGCAGGGAATTTTATGAGGTAATTACGGTTCGAAGGGAAGTTCAAGTGGGGGGACGAAATCCAAAATCGTTACTGGTACAACAGTTGTACCGGCCCGTAAGGAAAGGTAAAAAAATCTTGGTACAGCAGTTGTATCACCGTAAGCTAAAGATTAAAATATTTTTAGATTTATTTGTAATTTTAAGTTCTAAGTTCCGGCGCAAGCGCAGAAGACCGCAATATTCTAAGCATTGAGGTTTTTGACCAACATTTTACTTAATAAGGACCTTACATTTTTAGTCGTATTAAGAATCAAAGATCCCTCAGCCATCCGAGGAAAGTGTGGCTTGGCCGGTTGAGCGATGACGTGAGCTATTGATTTTTGCTAGTCGTCAGTTCGAATCTCAAAAAAGCTGAATCCTTATTTATAATTTTTTAAAAATATTTTTGTCGATAAGAATCCAATTTTTACTCTGAATTATTTCAAAAAAAATTAAAAAAAGAAACTATTTCGTTAAAATATTTGTATATTAATTTGTAACTTTAAGTGTCAAGTAAAAATTTCAAAATGCAGAGAAAAAGGCTTTGCTTATATTTATTTCTAAAATTTTGTAAAGAAACATTTCTTATACAAATTTTGAGTTAATTTAAATTTAATTTTCTCTCCTCAGTTTTAAAAATCCCAACTCCCTCTATTTTTTATTTATTCTATGAGGCATTTATTTCAAAAGTACATGAATGGAGTTCTGAAAAAAAATGTCGGAGCAATTTTTCTCAGTACTTCGATAATTATATTTTTATAATGTAAAATGTTTTAATAAAAAATATAGGACTAAGTCGTATTTATAGAATCATTAAAGAATGGTAATTAGAATAGGTATAAAAAATTTTGCTTTTGGTGCCTTAGTACATGTCTAAATATTTTTCTATATACCAAAATTCTACCATTTTTCGTGGGAATATGTCAGCATTTAAAGCTGTATTCGATTGCTATAGGAGTACTTAGGGATATGGAATAAGAAAATATTAACTTCATTATGGAGGCAATATAGAAATCCTGATGTAGAGTCTTAAGAACAATTCAAAGCAAAGAACAGGAATTTAAAGTAAAGCAAATATTTGTTTTATACTAAAGAGATTTGATATTACAAAATCAATAAATATATCACAAAAACGTAAGAACAAATTCTGCATTTTCAGTGAAAGTTATGATTAATATTTAATTTTATCAAAAAGAAATTTAATTTGGGGCATTTGAATTGTTTAAAATCACAGTACTACGATTTGAAAAATAACTACAATTAGAAAACAGAAATTTTTATTTACAAATCTGTGGCAAATACACATATTGACAGCATAAACATAATATCAAGTAAAAAGAAATTTGTAAACACAAAAATTTCAAATTTCTTCAATATTACAGATTAACATAAATCAAATCTGAAATTCATATTTTAATTACTTCATGAAATATTTGACAATCGCATGTTAAATTAATTTAAAATATTTTTTTTCGGATTGCTTCATTGAGAATGAACATTGAAGAAATGGGATAAAAAATTTCTGAAAATGATATTTAAGAACCAAAAATATTTACAGACCTAAACACTTAAAAAAGATATTTAACTTTAACCATTGAAATTAACTGCATCCATTCAACTTTTTGCAAAAAAATAAATCGCGATATTTTATTCTTGAAAAGCACTCCCAGAAGAAATTTAACTTAATCATACTATGAATCAAAACTAAAAGCACCCGTTCGTTTAAAGCATATTAAATCACCATGGTGATCAGGCATGGTGATCAATTCAATGCTTCCTCAAATTCTTGATTGATTTGCCGGCCAAACCAATGAAGAATCCTAAGGAGAAGGAAAACTAAGAAAAGAAATCAGATTTACGCATTATCTATTTAATACAGTTTTTTTTCCTACGTATGCAAATTTATTTTAAAAAGTTGGGAAGGCGCTTTACACTTAACGTCAGAAACGTTAAGAATTTACTCACATTTAAAAGAATATATATCGTCTAACATGGATGCAGTTAGTGAATTATTTTATTTTAAAATATTTTTAATCGTATCTCTACATTTATCTAAAAAAGGGGATTTATTATAAAGTTCAATAAATATTGATTTAATATGTTTTAAAAACTATAAGGCATACAGAGAAGCACTTCAGACTTTATCAGATTGAAAAAATTCTATCACAAAATTCATTCCTTATTGCAAGTGTATGTACACTAATAAATGCATATCTATTATCTGGTAACACAAGACATTCTACTTTCGTTGTAATTTCACATTGCAACAAAACATTGCCTAAAAACCGTACAGAAGAATTTCGGTTTAAAGCTTATCAAATTAGATTTAAACAAATTACAGCTCATATTTCTTGGATAGGAAAAAAGACAATCTTGCACAGATGAATACACTTATTCGACTGCTGAGAACTATTTGAAGTTTAGGAATTCCATATCATGAACAAAATTAACGAAATTATCAGTCGCAAACCGTTAATTCTTGTTCACTAAGTGTTCAAGAAAATAATTATGTACATAAAATTCACTGAGAAACATATCAAATAACACTTGATACAATTTTATCTGAAAAATTCTCTAAACGTAGTCACATGGGTTCAGTTTGACGAAACATTCAGATAGTAGATGTGCTGGGCATCATAGTCTCGAGTATTGTTGAGAAGGGTTGACAATTCCAAAAGGTGTGAAGACGACAAACGGCACTCAACCCTTTTTAAAACCTTCACGTTGGGTGTTTTCAAGGATTATCTAGGAAAAAAATGGATATATTAGAATTCATTATTCATCTAGAATGACGAGCCATACAAATTGATCAATGTTAATTATAGAATACGGGTAAGTAATCTGTCAAAAACTCAGATTTACTTGAAAATAGAATGTTTCCATTTTAAAAGAAAGTTATGCAGAAGTTGAAAATATAACTAGAAAATTGCTTTTCAAATATGAAAAAATTTATTTCGTTGGTTGAGCAATTAAAATCCTTTTCAGGGAATTTTTTTTAATCAATTAAAAATTCTTACAATATACTTGAATAGACTTACAGAACTTTTGATAATTAATTGTAATATAGGAAAATAAGTATGATCAAAGAAGAATTTGAAATCACTTATGGATGATAATTCGTTATTTCCTAATTGAATATTCGTTTTAACCAAAATTGTTATCAAAATTCAATAACTTACCAGCCCTAAAATTTCAAGATAGAGGCATCCTAGAGAAAGCATTTCTTCTCGATTCAGAATCTTCAAAGTTGACAGAAGATGGGCGTGGATCAGGGAGAATATTCGCCTCACAAAGAGAATGAGATATACGATGTCATCAGCGAGAGGAGCAACATATTGTTCTGTCATCAGTGAAAGGGAGATGAATCGACATCTTTGCAACTTGGGGAATTTTCCTGCTAAAGTTTTAGAAAAAAGAAGAAAATTACGTAAAATTACATATTTAGCTTAATATTTAAATGCCCTTTCTTTTAGTGGTTTTAGATTCTAGAATCTATGTTTGAAATTAGAATTATTTTGAACAAATTCCAATGTTCATAACGAATTCTATGTCAAAAAATCTAGAATTGAAAACAATTTTAAATGAAAAAAATAACTAAAATATAAAGCCTGGATGCTTTTCGATTTTTCACAGATGCATACATTTCCAAGTTATTCTACAGTCTATAGAGTTTCTAAAATGACAAAAAATATTCCGGAAAAATTCAAAAACTAGTAATTATTTACCGACTAAAATCTGAATAAATACCGACTGAAATCTGCCCAGTTAAACAGTTCTGCAAAAAATGTTATTTAATTAGTTTATTTAAAAACCTGTTTGGTTCTCTCATTCATATCTGATAATTTTTGATATCACTGCTTGAACCCCCTACCCTTTCGAAAATTCATGGAAGTGGCTATAAGGCTTTTGATTTATCAGTAAATGGTGGTTTAATTAATCAAGTATGTTTAGCAACTCCCATTTTTAACTGTATCAAAAGGATATTTTAAGGCTAAAGTATAACTGAATTGGTGTCACTATATCATCCTAAATGAGGACTCTTAAAACAAAAATACCAAACATGATTTTTAAATGAATATTCAGTAAATTTGTCATAAAAAATAATTAAAGGCAGTTCCTAACTTTTAAAAAGGACAAAAAGATTAAAGAAGTCAAATTTGGATAGCATAAATCTTACGTTCAACCACTTGCGAGTTTTAATACGGAGAATTTAACTCCATCATCTTAACATCTTGGTTTATTCATTGGATTCTAATGTTTCTTTGAAATTTATTTGTGGTGAATTAAGGTAACCATTAAAATATTTTAACACAATTTTTAGGAAACTAGTTAGTTCTTTTATGTGTCATTAAATTTTATCGAGTTGGAGATTTCGTATCGAATGCACTACAATTTCAGTAAATTAGATTTCTTGCCTTCGTTAAAAACTATTTAAATATCTTAATTCTTTTCAGAATCACTAAATATTCTTTTTTTGTATGCAAAATTCTGAGCGAATTTTATCAACTAATATTGCTCTTAAGGATTTGGGGTCTCATTCGCGAATTTTCAAAACTTTTATTAGGCATCCACTTTTTGTTCTTTTTACTACTTTAAGGTTTCAATTTAAAAGGATTATTTTGATAGGAGAAAAGTAAATCTCAAAGAATTTTTTTAAGCAGACGAACTTTTCTTTTAAGTAATGTTATAAAAATTCAGACAAGCTTACAATTTTAATGGATATCTAAGAAAATATGCAAAAGGCCTTAATTATACATTTGAATTAACATTGAAAACTCTTTTAGGGTTTTCAAACTTTAAAAGGTTAAATTTAAATCAGGCAGAATCCTACATTATATTCTTCAAGATATATATGCAATAGATGATCTTCTCTTGCATCAGGATAGCAAAGAACAAAGTGAAATAAATGCCTCTTAAATAGAAAATTGCGAAGAATTAAGTTTCATAAGATCTTGATTTGATATGAAAGAATTGATTCGCGTCTGAACAACATTAATTCCATCTTAAAATGATAAGAAGCAAAGATTAATCTTCATTTAATGTGTTTGGAATTTAGTAATTTAGATGCCCAAACGGACAAGTTTCTTGGATCCTCATATGCCGTGAAACCTATTAACCCTTTACTGTGAAAAATAATTCGATGCAAAATTATTTACCTAATGCAAAGATTAATTTTTCATTGCAATAAACAAATGATTCTTTTAAGTCATATTTCTTTAAAAAATTAATTTATATATCTTAACGACTATGTAGACGTTTAACAATTAAATTTGAAAAATAAATAAATAAAACGTCAAAATGATGCACCGTCTTGAATGGTGAGTCAGATGTGTCATCTGAGTGCAAAGGGTTAAAGAATTTTTATGGCTATTTCAAAGTATTTATACAGATGTAGGGAATTTCTTGCTGTTTCGGGGGTGTACTTTTCAGATAATAAAGAGAACTATTCATAAAATATTTTTGGAATATATGAAACTATCCTTTCGAAATACACGTTGAATAATTTGTCGTTCATCTTAAAATTTAAAATGGTTCATTTATCAAACCTGCATAAAAGCCAGTCTATAAGTATTTCTTTAAAAAAAGAAGTCGTTAGTAATCGTTCTTAATGTAGCACAAAAAATTTCGAAAAAAATGTATTGTAGCTTTATTGTCATAACTTCATTGAGATTTCGATATAAATATAGAATTTTTAAATTTTTTTATGGTTTCTTTTCGAAATGGTGTCACTGGAAAGGAATAAAACTGCAATGAAATCGATAATACATTTCTGAAATTAAAATCGCGTACCCTCAACAAAATTGCATAAATATTCAAAATTTCGAAATTATCGCTCATTAGCAAAGAAAAAATAAGGTCGTTGCAATATTCCTTTTAAATAAATTCTTGATCTTAGTTATTAACCAATTTATTTAATTTCATTCGGATAAAAAAATTAGACAATGTGTGACTGCATTTTTGTAGTCGTTAATGTTCCGTGTTGATTGTACTTTTACCTCGAAAACGTAATTTGTATTTGGGAATGTTTAGGAATGGAATTGAAACCAAATGAATTCAGGTTCACACAATTTTTGATTGTTTACTAGATTAGAATTCGACTTTAATGAATCCCTGGAGGTTAAGTTCAAAATAGTTAAATAGGGGGCAATGGTATTAATTATCTCATCAATATCCTGAGCTATCCACATTTATTTCTTTTAAAGCTAAATCCAAAATTTTTTTAAAGATTTGATATATGGATAAATGAAAAATTATTTTTCCATACTCTCAAATATTCGAATCTATTAATATCAAATGCTATCTGCAATGTCCTACGAAAGAAACCTTTTAAGTGTATAACTGTTGGCTTATTCAGCTTCAAAATAATTCTGGATGTAAAAAATTCTAGTTTAACTACAGTTAATCTTTAAAAGAATCAATATTGACAAACACAAAGAAATTAATTGCCCCTTTTAGTTTCGGAAAACGAAATGATTAAAAAAATAAGATAATACTCAAGTTTACTTCCATCTTAATAGTAATACTCGAGATGGAATACCCAATGCGAAATTAAAATTATTCATTTTTAGTCCGAAGCGTTTGATATTTAATTATTCAGTTGGGAAAGTGTCTCCCAGCATTTAACACTAGAAAATATAGTTTTCATCATGGATCGAAACGCATTCTAAAAGTAAAGAATATCATGAAAAATATTTTGCTGAAATATGGTCTTCATCAAGTCTTCATTGCATATTTTAAAGAAAAGAAAATAAGGAACCGATAATTCAATTACGTAAGTATTTTTTATTTAGAACATGTAATTTCGAGCTAATCGAATTCGGAAGTTACTTTTGAAGCCAAGATATTTTAGACGGTCTTCTAACTTTCCTGATGGTACCGCCTCTCACCCGAAACTCCTATAGTGATGAAAACATGCCCTCGAATCCCTCCCTCATTGGCTGTGCTTCGTTAGAATTATCTTTCCATCCAAATCGAAGTAATCGAATCTCAAAACCTGTGAACTTGCTTTCTTTCTGCTCTCTTAAGATGAAGACAGGATTAAGATTTGCTTTTCTTTAAAATATGCAATGAAGACTTAGATAGCTCAGGATATTGACGAGATAAAAAATATCGTTACCCCCCATTTAGCTATTTTGAACTTAACCTCCAGGGATTCATTAAAGCCGAATTCTAATCTAGCAAACAATCTAAATATTGCGTGAACCTGTGTTCATATCGATTCTTTTAAAGATTAACTGTAATTAAACTAGAATTTTTTTAATATCCAGAATTATTTTGATGTTGAATAAGTCAACAGTTATACGCGTAATGGATTTTTTTCGTAGGACATTACAGATAGCATTTGATATTAATATATTCGAATATTTGAGAGTATGGAAAAAGAATTTTTTACTACCCATTTATCAAATCTTTAAAATTTTTTGGATTTAGCCTTAAAGGAAAGAAATATGGATAGCTCAAGATATTGATGAGAAAGAATATCGTTGCCCTCTATTTAGCTATTTTGAATTTAACCTCTAGGAATTCATTAAAGCCGAATAAAAAAATAGTAAACAATCAAAACTTGTATGAAACTGTGTTCATTTGGTTTCATTTCCCTTCCTAAACATTCCCTTATAAAAATTACCTTTCCAAGATAAAAAGTACGATCAACAAGAAAAATTTACGACTACAAAAATGTAGGCACAAATTGTCTAACTTTTTATCCGAATGAAATTAAATAAATTTATTTATAACTAAGATCTAGAATTTATTTAAAAGGAACATTGCTACCACCTTATCTTTTCTTTCCTGATGAGCGAGAATTAGGAAATTTTGAATATTTATGCAATTTTGTTGAGGGTACGCGATTTTAATTTCAGAAATGTATTATCGATTTCATTGCAGTTTTATTCCTTTCAAGTGAAACCATTTCGAAAAGAACGCATAAAAATTTTTCAAAATTCTATATTTTATCAAATTTTCAAATGAAGTTATGACAAAAAAGCCACAACAATTTTTTTTGAAGTTTTTTGTACTACATTAAGAACGATTACTAACGACTTCATTTTTAAAAGAAATACTTATAGACTGGCTTTTATGCAGGTTTGATAAATGAACCATTTTATATTTTAAGATGAACGACAAATTATTCAACGTGTATTTCGAAAGCATAGTTTCATATATTCCAAAAATATTTTACGAATAGTCCTCTTTATTATCGGAAAAGTACACCCCCAAAACAAAAAGAAATTCCTACATTTGTATTAATACTTTGAAATAGAAAATGAAATTTCTTTAACACTTTGCGGTCCGATGTCGAATGTAACTCGACATTCAAGACTGTGCATCATTTTGATTTTATTTATTTTTCAAATTTAAATTGTTAAAAACGCCTACATAATGGTTAAGAAATGTAGATTCATTTTTCAAAGAGATTCGATTTAAAAGAATTATATATATTTATTTTTCATAGCAATAAACTAATCTTTGCATTATGTAAATAATTTTTCATCTAATTATTTTTCAGACTGTAAAGAGTTAAGAGATTTTACAGCGTATGAAGATCCAACAAACTTGTCACTTTGGGCATCTAAATTACTAAATTCGAAAAAAATTAAATGAAGATTAATCTTCAATTCCATCTTATAATGATAAGAAGCAATGTCGTTCAGACGCGAATCAATTCTTTCGTATCAAATGAAGATCTTAGGCAACTTAATTCTTCCCAATTTTCTATTCCAGCTTCATTTATTTCGCTTTGTTGTTTGCTATCCTGATTCAAGAGAAGATCATCTATTGCATATATTAGGATGAAGAATAATCTGTAGGATTCTGTCTGATGATTTAAATTTAATTTTTTAAGACGTTGAAAACCCTTTTAGGGTTTTCAATGTTAATTCAAATGTATAATTAAGGGTTTTTGCATATTTTCTTAGATATCCATTAAAATTGTGAATTTGTCTGAGTTTTTATAACATTACTAAAAGTACATTTCGTCCACCTAAATCTTTTTTTATGAGAATATACTTCATTTTCCTATCAAAATAATCCGTCTAAATTGAAACCTTAAAGTATTAACGAGAACAGAAAATGGATGCCTTATAAAAGTTTTGAAAATTCGCGAATGAGACACCAAATTCTTAAGAAATACATTAAATGAGAAAATTTACTCAGAATTCGGCATACAAGAAAAGAATATTTAGTGATTCTGAAAAGAATTAAGATATTTAAATAGATTTATTGCCTTCATTAAAAACTAATTTACTAAAATTGTTGCGCATTCGATACGAAATCTCCAGCTTAAAAAAATTCAACCACACTCAAAAGAGCTAGCTTGTTACGTAAACATTGTTTTAAATTTGATTTATTTAATCTGATATTTTTTAAAATTTGGAGCTGCCTTTAATTAACTTTCTATATGACAAATTTACTGAATTGTCATTTAAAAATGATGTTTGGTATTTTTGTTTTAAGAGTCCTCATTTATGACGACATAGTAATGCCAATTCAGGTATCCTTTAGACATTAAAAAATCCTTTTGATACAATTAAAAATGGGAGTAACTAAACATACTCGATTGATAAACCCCCATTTAATGAGAACTCAAAATTCCTTTTGTTTCTTCCAAGAATTTTCGAAAGAGTAGGTGGTCAAGTAGAGACATCAAAAATTAGCAGGTATGAATGAGAGAACCAAAGATGTTATTCTATAGTTAAGCTTATTAAATTACAAGTCTATGAAGAAAAATTTTCAATGAATTCATTTAACTAATAATTTAGTTTCAACGCTTTGATAACTATTCGATTTTTAAAAATTCAATAGCTTTTATTCTTTTATAAGAATTAATCATAATCTTAAAATCTTACTTGAAATCTAGGCGAAGTGAAAAAAACGAAGCTCGCCACACAAAATGGAAATAATGTGAGGGCTATCTTCTTCGTGGGCCTGTCTTCAAGCACTGGAATTTCAGCCGTACGCAGGAACTTCCACAGATCAAATTACATTATGAAAATATCAAGACTTGAATACCATCCTTATGAATGCTAGTTGACATTTGAATCCAATGCATATGAGCTGAAAGAGTAATTTTTTTTGTTAAAAGTTACGATTATTCAATTCTGTCTCCGGTCCAGAAGGCAAGACTCTGTCTCCGGTCCAGAAGGCAAGACTCTGTCTCCGGTCCAGAAGGCAAGACTCTGTCTCCGGTCCAGAAGGCAAGACTCTGTCTCCGGTCCAGAAGGCAAGACTCTGTCTCCGGTCATGAGATAAAAAGTAATCATGATTAGTTCAAAAAACAACATAGTTAATAGGACCATGAATTTGATAAACAATTAACGCTTCAAAATATAGAGAAAAATACAATTATTTTATTAACTCTATGGTATTTTATAATCAAGTTAGATATCCTCCATTTCATTAATGGTCTAAAATTCAGCTAGAAATCTAAAAAAACAGTAAAAGTCCGTAAATTATAAGTTTTTCTGGAATTTATTAATTTTAAATTGTTTAATTTTATCTTGAAAGTGGAAGGTTTAAATTAATTTGCTTTCGAATGTGGTTATTCCAAAACACAGCAAGTTTAAAAGCCGAAATTTATGAAAGGATATTAACGTCAAAACTGTAGATCTTTCTGACACTAATTTCTTTAAACTTAATAGTCTCGGGCTAAAGGGAACTTATTCCAGAATTTTTAACTATCTAAATTAAATTTTTCTTGCGGTTTTGAAATCGAAATTGCCGATATCTTAAATTTGTATGAAATGCATCCACAGGAAGAGGTCCAGAATTCACATTAGTTTCTCTGAGGTATATTCCGATTGAAAAAAAGGCATTGTGCAAAGTATCAAATAAGGGTGCAGAACCAAGTGAAATGTACTCGTGAGCATCAGTTGAGATAAGTTTCAAATTAGTTTTATATACAAAATTTGTTCAAACCCCTAAAATGTTTTCTTACCGCGTTGCATATATACTTTTTAAAGAGAATCTTTCATAAACTTCGGAAATATCCGCAAAAATTAAGAAATAAACTTTGACAAGGGCAATCGACATACGACCGATTTTTATTAAATCTAGTATCAAAATATACTATGAACAACAATGTTTGATTATGTTGTCCATCATCTGATACAGACATATTTTACGCCATATTTACACTGTTCTTGTATTCACAATGCACTATCCATTACTTTCAGTATTATATACCGCATATAATTCTAAATTAGCAGATATAATTTCAGAACTAAACATTTCGCTTCTTTTACTGCATTTCGCTTTTTCATGATACGTGGCTTAAGGTTTATCAAAGCTGATTAGGAAATATACAAAATGCACTGTTTTATATAATCGTACTTACTCAATTATTTCTCACTAGTCTTCATTTCTTGCCAAACTTTTTTAAGAAACGCACTCATGCTGCAAGGATCGAAAATCCTCCACCGATTGAGAGCCGGGCTATATTAGCTACGCTCTTCTCTTTTCCTCCATCAGAATCCAATTGGCAAACATGTGAGATCTTTTTTGAAAGAGCACTGAAAAGAAGAATTTATAAAATTCCCTGACAAGAAAAATCCTATAAACTTAAAAATTGTAACTAAGAAAACTAAATTTTAGGAATTACAGACAGAAGTAGAAAAGTTGACAAAATCAAAAGCATTGCTTAATTAACTAAGAAAAATTGCTTCAAGAATGGAATCAACAAGAAAAAATAAAATTTTTAAATTGAATTTGTCGGTAACGACTTGAATTGTCACACAGTTTTTGTAGTATATTCATAAAACTTACTACTAAATAATTTATCAAAATGGAAAAGTTTATTAGAATTTTCGGTAAAGGTTACGTATAATGTGCCCCTTGCCGCACCAAGGATGCCAAGTCGCCAATAAAGATGGCTGACAAAGTAAACAAACACTTCTGTCAAACAGTTACGGTTACGACTTTTTGCAATATAAATGATTTTTTTTACTGATAAGCATTGTCTTTTAAATTTTTTTTCAGACCCGGTGCCTTCAACAGATGACTCCGGGCAGAATTTATTAACTTAAAAAAACATCCTACGGCTTCCCGGATAACATGAACAGTAAATAATAAATAATTGAGGAAGACAAAGATGCAAAAAGAATGGATTTAATAGGAAATTTTAAAGAACGAGAAATGCGAATAATTCTATTGCAGACGGTTTTTAAAGAAAGAAACCAGACGACTTCGTAAAGAAATCAGACGATTTTGTGAAATCGCATACTGACAATTAAAATGAGTAAAGGAATAAATATTTTATATTCGCATTAAAAATATAATTGAAACTTCTTATTAACTATACAAAAAATCTTAATTATAAAACAGATCAAAAATGAGATATTTGATATTATTTTATTATTTTAATTTAACAGTTTTCATAAAAGAGTTGAAGCTCATGTACAACTCAACCATTGTAGGAAGAAGTAAACAAAACACCTTTAGGGTTACTACAACAGCTTTGTGTTGGGTTGCCATATTGGCGACAAACTCGGGGGCTCACTAATGACCATTTTAGCCCTAAATAATTTATCAAAATGGAAAAGTTTATTAGAATTTTCCCTCCAAAAGGATTTCCGTAAATAAGCAAATACCAATTAATCCGGAATTCCGCAACCATTCAATTAATGTGCAACCTGTTCAACAATTTAATAATTTTTTAAAAATAAGTTCCCATTTTTTTTAAAAAATTGACATATATTCTATTGTGATTAAGGAACTCAGAAGAAGCAGTCTAATAGTAAATCAGAAATTCAATCTTTAATTTAGACTAAATTATTTTGAAAAAAAAATTATATTTTAACATTTTGATTCGGACATTCAGAGATTCAAATAAATTCAAATCAGAACCTCGAGCTTGTTATTAATTTTCATTGTCATAGTTGCTTTTTTTATCTTGCAGAAGCGTGTTTGGAAACTAAGGTTCAATAAAAATTTTACTATGAATATAAATTTTATTTTCTATAAAAAGATTTTTTAATTTAAATACTGAAAAAAAAACTAAATTGATTTCAGTTTATTCTCTGAAGTCCGATTTAATTTACATTTGAAGTTGGATCTTTAATTGCAAAGAGAAAATTGTTTTTTTTTTATTTGATAGTTTTTCCATAACCATAAATGATTAGTTTTTATTAATTACAACTCAATTTTTCTTTACACTGTTCAATATTAAATTTAAAAAAAATATTTTTTTACTTTTCAAACGACATTTCTAAACCTACAAAAGGGAAGTAATGTTTCAAAAGCTACCTTAACTCGCTAAGAAGCTGAAAGGAGCAACGTCCTTAAAAGTACGTGGCAACAATATTAAGAATGAACAGGTCTACACAAAATATCCTACGATTACAACGAAATGGGGGAAATTGACACCATTATTCTCATTTACTTATGGGGACTTTGTACCAAAAAATTCTTCCCACAATTAATAAAATTATTAACTTTTGTGATAGATGTTAATTGTGTAGAAGCCAAAATTTCAAAATTATTTTTCAAATTCAAAAGTTACAAATTTAAATTTAAAAAAATTGAGCATTTTTTTAAAATGCTGCTTTTGCAATTTTCAAAATATTTCAAATTTTTTGAGGCGCACCTCACAATGCCTGTAACAAAAATAGGGATCCGTTTTTTGATATCTATATTAGTTTGTAAGAAAAAATGTTCTATAAAATTGTGAAATTTTTTGGAAGATCAGATTTTTCACTTTGAACATTTTAAGAAAAAAATCCAATCAAAATTTTAACAAATCCATCCCTAATTCTATTAACCATACATTTCAGAGTGAGCAGAAAATAAAATTCACATTTTATTGTAATTGCATGATTGACTTTTAGCATTTTGTAGCAAACAAATTTTTGAGAAAATGCGAACTGAGAAAAACAGCTTTAAAGTTTTCAACACAATAAAATTATAATAAAAAGCTCATATAAAAGATTTTTTTCAGAATAATATGGCATTTATAAATGTTAAGATACTAATTTTATTAGTATACATTATTATATTTATTAATGACCATTGCCATATATAGGAATTATTAAAAAAATTAAGGAAAAAATTATAAAATGCTCACTTTTTTTAATTCAACAAATTTTTAAGTAAAAATGTTTATAAAATGATCTGCAATTCTGTTTATCATATAACCAATATTACACAGTAACAATTCAAGGTCATTTAATTGAAATTCAAATGAAAACAGCCATTTTGAAGTAGGTAAATTTTCTAGACAATGCATGCGATAAAAAAAGCATATGTACAAAAATTTTCGCTATGAAATAGGTTATATAAATACATAATATTAAAAAAAATATATTATCATTCAAACATAATTATATATAAATTTTGTGTTAATCTGAGACATATAGAAGAAATAATCAAAGCATAATTAACATAAGCAGTAACGACATATTTGAAAATGACCCCAAAAAATGTACAAAAAATTTATATAGCAAGGTAATAAGGTGTATTATTATTCATAGCAAGGGAATAAGATTTCCTTTTAATGCGAGGCATTTTCGAATCCAATTGAAAAGCAGGTAAGCAAATAATAAATTCAGCAGTCTTGAAAAAGACTGTTTATATTATCACTTCGAAAGTAAAACTAAGATAAATTCAATCAAAAACCTCAACGAAAGCGGTAAATCTACTGTTACTGTTTCAAACTTTGCCTCTTTTTATTTCATGGAAAAAAAAAGGAGGGCTTGGTTTGGCTACTCGAACATGCCAGCTGATATCGCGTTAGACAATAGTTCCATATCTCATTAAATACTTTTCGGATTGTTTTAAAATTTTCAGAATAACAAGTCAAAGGTTCAAGGAACATTAACTAAAAATCAGAAAATCGACATTTTCATCGATTTTCCGAAATGTTGAGGTACCGAGTCCCCTTAAATACGTTCAATTATGAGACAGAAGGATATTATCCTGCATAGAAGATAAGAACCGCAACACCTAATATTTTGGGAAATATTTAGAAAAAGTACGAGATAAGTAGTTTAAGTTTCAAAAATATCGAAGAAAAATCAGAAATATCAAAGTCTTATACAGTGCGAAACAGCTCCAACAACTTCAATAAATCTAAAAAATTTACACGTCGATACAATGTGTTACTATAAAAATTTCTTAATAAAATGAAGCAAATTTTCAAGCTAATAAATTTTTTCTATACTTTTTGTGCCCTTTATTTTTTAAAAACCTGCTTCAAGTGGGCCTATCAATTTCATACATGTTATGTCGTTCGCATTTCTAGCGAATCTGTTTCCATATGTTGGACTCTGCACTGCTGATAGTTCATACCTCCATATAGTTACTTTTTTGCAGTTACTCGTTATATTGACCAACAATTAATTGATATAAAGCAGTATTAAATTATTATTTTATAAGCACTAATTATTTCGGAAACATGCATTCATGTATTTAAAGAAACGAATTCTAAACTTTAAATTACAGGCTACCAACATTTTTTTCCCAAAATAAAAATTTCAAGTTTAACTTTGAAAGTAAATTATGCGAAAAAATTATAAAATTCTTACCACATTTTAAATATGCCACTACATGTTTTACATGCTGTTGAATTAGTATACCAATTAAAAATAAGTATTCGTTATGCAAAACCCTAGAAATATAATGTTGACATTTAAGCCTTATTCTATTTTAGTTTGAATATATCGGTTACAGGATTCTTTTAAATCAGGGAAACAAATTGAATTAATTTAAAAATTACATTAAAAAAGAACGTGGTCTTGGACCTCTAGGCAAATGGTCTATTTAATTTTTTTGACAATGCATCGGCGATATAGTTAAAAATTGCCAAGCGTTTCCAGAGCTATTTTATACATTTGAAAATGTTCACTTTTAAATATTGCATAGTATAAAATATAAATAAAGTGAAAAAATAAAAATATGGGGTAACATTACAATGAATACATTTGTAAAACATTGAAATAAACATACCTTGTTATTATCAGCAATTCAAAAGCTGAACCTCCTTTTGCAGTGTTCATTGAATAATGAAATATCGGATGGAGCATAAATTTCCACATATCACTACGATTATGGGTTAGAAACAAACGGTGAAGATAAGTCAACAAACGCTGATTGTAGAGAAATTCACAATTGAAAGAACGAATCCTGTTAATGCAAACGCGGTTGAGTCGTTATCTTTGCATTAAGCTTTTCACAGTTCACTTCCTCCAAATAATTCTTCAAAAATAATCACTCACAAGATATCTAGATGTAGAAAAAAAATCCAAGATTTAACATTCGGGTTCGAATGAAGAATAATCATTTGATAGAACGCTAAGACATCTTGGAGATTTCTAAAATCATGGAAAATAACTAAAATATTTCAAAGAATTTCATTTGTAAATTTAAAAGAAGCTGATTATTTTTAAATATCTCTTCTAGAAATTCGAAAATGTAAAAGGCAATGTGGCATGGTGATACAGTGCCTGGTTTCAGTATTGGAGGGTTCACTATCTTAGCTAACTTCTTGACAATTTAATCTCTTAAATAGCCCTGATAGATATTAAATAGAAGGCCAAGGCACAAATATATTCCCACTAGTGAAGTGCATCATCATCATCTTACCACAGTTGAAAATGAAAAGTCCAATCCCAAATAATCATTGTGAGACTTTAAAATAAAATACTAATACATAACTATTTTTCATTGAGAATTAATACCCTTAATAATTATAATTTATTAACCTAAATTGTTATTGTGGCTTACTTTTTCTTTCAAAAACACTAAAAACCTTTTGCCCATCAACACAGAAGTAAATGAAGAATTTTATGAAAGGACCCGAAGTATCTTAGTTAATCAGATGTGCTTGTCCCTAAATATATTAATCTGATTTTTTTGCCATCCTTAAACAACCAAGTATGTAGTTCTACATTTGATTAATTTCAATTTGTTCTTTGATTATATCTTAATCACTTTTTGCTTCCTTAACGATATCATTTGAATCCTGGTTTTGTGATTAGTAGGTTCTGGCTTCGAGTTCTTTGAAACTTTTCTCCTTCCCAGGTAGCACATCCTGTAGCATAATATTGTACAATATTATGCGATATAATATATTGAACAGTATTCTACAATATTAAGCAATATTTCGAATATTGATCACTATTTTACAATATTTGTGTACTACTAGGGATGCTCAAATTGGTCTTATAGTGGTCCAAGAGTTTAAGTTGTAAAATGTATAAAAAATAGGAATCGAAAGACTAAAATTCTATTGTTCCTTGTGTTTCTAATCAACATTATATAAAAATTGGATAATGAGCCTCCAAGTGAAATAAGAAAAAGAAAACCTATTTTAGTATTTTTATAGAATTATAACTCTACTATCGTAATGGATGCAGAATAAAGGGCAAGTCAATAAACCTGAAGTTTGGCTACAGACTTAGTGATCATTTTATGATGAATTAAAGCGACAAATTTTGCTTTGGGAAATGAAAGAGTGAACTGAAAAACGGATTTTCCCAACAAAATGAGCGAAGCAGAACATGTATCATGGGTTAGTTTTAGTTACATTATAAATAATCGCAATTATTTCGTATCTGAATCAGCACCAAACTGCCTATTACTTTCAACAAGCTGAATGAAGTTTGGGACCTGGCTTTTAAACAAAATCTATAGCTTTCTTTCATATTTTGGGTGAAGTCCAAATAATCTGACCGAGAAAAAGTGAGCATGATAACCCAGGTAGCACATCCTGTATTATAATATTGCACAATATTCTGTAGATTTGATTCAAATATTGAATCGAATCTTTCGAAGAATTGAGTCTGTTTTTGTATCTGCTCGTAAGTAAGAACATGGCATCCCGACAGAAAATCACGATAAGCTAAATGAACGGTCTTGTCATCAAAATTGTAGACATATGTGAAAGCTCCAATCAGAAGAAAGGAAGATTTTTATACTCATTTTTTTTACTATTGCTGATTTTTTTCAGATGCACGTGCAAATAATAAAATTTCAATTTTTCGCCTGAGGATTTTTGTTGACGCCAAAAACTTCACCCCCAAAAGATCATGTTTTTACATGATAAAAAGTCTGTATATGAGAATTTTATAGTATACCCAATTGGTAACATTCACCTCTTATTAGTCACGTTATGTTACACATAAAAAGGAAACATTGTGATAACCGGTCTGAATGATAAGGAAAACACAGAAAAGAATTATTTTATGATCGGATAGAAATATGCTCAATTCAATAATAATGAATTTATTTGAGTGAAAATGCTCATGGAACTCTGAAAGTGAAACTATAGTTGTATTCCACGATAAATTATCGATCATTCAAATGCAATAATTTTTGAACTAATTTCTTTGAGGTTTTTATACTTGCACTTTGTTGTTTCTTATGGCACTTCCCATGGACAGGCTCCCTGAGGTAGTCAGTGATTTAGGCGTAATCAGTTTCTCTTGTTTCGTAGTAGCGCCAACTAGGGCCAAAAGTGCAACTTTAGCTACTCACTCATCACACTCGCTT
Source organism: Argiope argentata (assembly GCA_026289955.1). Lineage (NCBI taxonomy): Eukaryota > Metazoa > Arthropoda > Arachnida > Araneae > Araneidae > Argiope > Argiope argentata. Next base: position 1,688,026 of record JAOUZG010001441.1, on the reverse strand, counting down.
GCACAGCCCCTTTTTACAGGAGAGGGGGCACAGCCACACATAATTTGAATTATAGAAAAATGTGTGTTTTAACTTTAATGTAATAAACATATACCAAAAACTTTAAAAAATCCATTGTATCTGCGGTTATAAATCCTTTTTTTTTCAAGGATTTTAAATTTGTGAGTTAGAATTTTTTCCTCTATATTGCAAGGGCATTATTTAGTTGTTTCAAACTGCTGTGAAAAACTTTGTTCAGTAGAAAAATATTTATTTTTTACTAAGTTATGTGACAAGGATGTTTCATTAACATCCTTTGTTAACATATGTTTATTTCTTTATGTCGATGTTATGTTTTTAAAAACTTTCCAACGTCAAATGCACGAAATAAATAAATGCACCAAAAACAAATAAAATATATCAAAATAATTTATTTAAATTATAATAACCAAAAGAAGATGCAAAATAGGATGTTAAATCACGCAGTTCAGTTTCCGAAATCAGGAATTGGGAGCGATTATCTGGAATCTGAAAATCAAGTTTCTTCCACTAACCCAGTTGCAAGAGTTGTCGAATCTAAAAATATCTGGAAAGAAAAATACTTTTTTTTTACAAGGAATGTTATGCGTAACATCAAACAAATTATTGCTGTGTTCTGCTACTAATGTCACCTTGAGAAAGATAGTTGTTTACGCGATACTGAATTAATATGATTAATATGCAATATGTCACAAAGCGATTAATCAAAATCTCCAGGTCCAGTTTTTTGAAGATTAAAGCTCATTTTCTTTGAATACTTCGTGAATCAGAAAATATTTGCTATTATTATATTATTATTATTAGAAATTTCAATATTGCACTTATTATTAGAGTAAAGTTCCCAAGTCAGATTTTTTGTCGTGTGTGGCAACAATAGGAAAAAAGGATAACGAGAAGCAGCTGGGGCAACTCAACTAAAAAAAAAGAGGAGGAGAGAAGGCAGACATGTTAGTTGGAGGACGGAAAAAAGATATCTTTGGTAGAAAAGCGGATGTGAATGTCCAATTGAGTAATGGAAAGTTGTGTATAGTTTTATTTCGTCTTATTAATTTGTATTTAATGTGCTGTGCTGCTGTAGCAAAATGAATAAAGTAGCAGCTGAAAAATCTTGGAGTGATCATTGAAGTCTCTCACCAATGAGATACGATTTACTTTGATATGAAACCCCTGTTTTTTGGACAAGTTTTACTATTAGTATTAGAAATTTCAATATAAAAACTCTTTTACAATATTTATTATCTATCTAATTGTAAAACAATTGTCATCTAAATTTTGTTAGATTTCCTCTATTGTATTCCTGTCTATGATTGTATGCATATTGTATAAAGTTCCGTTCAACGAATGCAAGAATAAATATTACGTATCTTAACTTACCGAATCTTGTATATTGACATGTTGTTGTTACTTATGGCACTTGCCTATGGCTAATGGCATGTGTCATGGACAAGCTCATTAACGCAGTCAGCGATTTTAAGCCGAGGGTGCGTCTCTTGTTTGTAAGCACCGCCAACTAATACCAAGAGTACGTCTTAGCTACTCTTGCATTACATTCGCCTGCACAATCCCTTTTTATGGGAGGGGGGAGGACACATTGACACACCTCACATATAGAACAGCCTTGCCATGTGGAGCCCAGGGCGCCCAGATCATGGGGAAGATGCGCTACCCCTGAGCCAGAGCGTCATCTTTTAAAGCAAATAATTCAATTGATAACTCTTAAAGCTGGTATTCTTTGGAAAGTGGGAAAAAAGTTCATTTATGGTTTAATATACATGTGTTGGAAGTTAAAAAGTTAATACTAGATTTGAAGTATATGAAAGCTCGTAATCAAACTCACATATGCCGGCCCACGGTAAGTTGCAGTACAGGTCAGCTGGGGACATGTGTATCTGGAGCTTGACGCATGGACTGATTAATCGCACGTTGCACTCTTCGTTATTTTCATCCAAATATACATTGCTGGGAGGAACGTCCGGATTACTAAAAGGAACAGTCGAATAAAAATAATTTAAAATTAGTTGAAAGTTTACATGTAGGCTCAGCAACAATTAGATTTCTTTAGATGTTAATATTTTTTTTAAAAAAATGGGGAAAATATAGAAAACGGGAAACAAATATAGACTACTTAAATGTACAGTTGAGAGAAGTAATTTTCAATTAAAATAAAGCAATCTATTGTTATAAATTAGTGTCTTTAAACAAAATCATAAACTTTTTAAGGAATACATTTTAAAGCAGAAAAAAGTAGATTACTATAATTAAGTCTTCATCCCAAATAAAAAAAGGGTTTTTAAAAATTGAAATACCTATTTCTTTGTGCACAATTAAAGAAAAATTAATTTTTGATTATGAAATTCCCTTTTTATGAATCCAAGTACAACATTTTATTTACTGAATTAAACTTCCTTCATCTATTTCCTCACCTGAAATGTAAATGAAAGATGTCATAATTGTTTTTTTATAGATGTTGATAAGTGGGGCACATCTGACAGGCATACGTGCATATAGACCAATCTGACCTAAGCGTCTGTACACGGTCTGCCTTGAAACTGCCGTACCAGTGGCTGAAGACAGTTGACGAGACAGGATTGATGCTGTATTCCACCTGTTTCTTTTGGCTGTAACTGCCAAATGTCGGTCTTCATTCGATATTGTCACTCTTGGGTGACCTGTGCTGTGACGGCTGCTTACATTATCATCATTTTCGAATCCTTGCCAAAGTCTGGAGATGATACTCTGGGCGATTTCAAGTTCCTCAGATACTTCCAGTTGGATACGCCCACATTCCAGAAGACCAATAATTCTACCACTTAAAAAATCATTCAAATGTCAAAATTATGCGGTTATAGCACTGAAAGTTTTATAAAGCGCTTGCGAACTATTTTACTTCTTTGCCTGTAATCCTCATACATCACTCTCTTACATTCTCATCCTTGTGACGTACTGTCAGTGTCATCTGGTGGCTTCCTGTAATCTGCATGTGATTTTTGAAGATGTGCATAGTCATTTTACTGCTGATATATGCATTTTAGAGTTCGATTTATGCGTGCATTTGAATTATCCTTAATTTATGGACATGTATAATGATTGATAAATAAAATATTTTACTGAATTTAGTATTTGCAATTTTAACAAATTTAACATTTGTATATACTTGTCAGCTTCTGACCGTCTGTCAATCGATAGTTTCAAATGCATGTAAAGGCGGTAACTCAAAATTATGATAACTTAAATTTATTATGCATTCTTATGATTACAATCTACAATCTGCTAGTTCTGTGCCAACTTTTTGCCATAATCGGTCTGAAACAAGGAGTCCAGAATACAAATTCAATTTTAGGGTACTTGTATAGTAAGCGCTTGCCATAGGAATTAATCATCAAGCATCACATAATAGATTCAGTAAAAATTTTAGATTTACGTCACATATCAACACTTCTTGAGGACTGTCCACTAAGGCAACATTAAGCATTTGAGGTCCTGGCCATAATTTTAAGAAGGGAAGGGGAGGGAAGGAGTTAGAGGAGAGGAAAGGGAAGTAAAACTTTTATTATGCGAAAAAGTTGTGTGCATTTATTTAAAAATATTTTCTTAGTACTAAATTTGTTTTTCATTATTCCAAATATAGTGAAATTCTGAAATAATGTCTTGAAATTCATCATTAGTTGTTTCCATGTATATAAAATCAAATTTATGAATATAAAGTATAATAAACTCTCAATATATTAAGATAGAATATTTTCATTCGGAACCAGCAGAGGTGTAAAAAAATGAACTTATAAATAAGAAAGATTTGATGGAAGAAAGCAGTGATGGGCCAATTACAAAATTTTATCTTTACAATCTTCAAAAATAAACATCTCCTACTTCCTCGGAAGCTGTAAAAAAGTAGTTTTGAGGTAAAGGAAACAGGAGACGAAGTGTCTTTATTTATTCAGCTTAAAAGACCATAAAGATTTGTTAATGCCACGTTTTGTTTAGTCAGAGTGTTTATAATGATTTGTTTTTTTATTTCTTTCATTAGTAATTCTGAGAGGATAAAATAACAAATCATAGACATTTAAATGTCTCCAAATTTGTAGTGTAAACATTTTTTAAGTTCATAAAAATTCGTTATTTATGAATTACTTTTTTTTAAAAATTACACAATCGTCATTCAGAAAATAAATTTCCCAAATTGCTAAGTGATGACACTATAAAATTGACGAAAGCAGATTCACAAACTGGATAAATTGTGGGTTTGGCTATAGTAACTTCCCTATCTCTTATATTAACGTTGTTGTTGTTGTGACTAATGGCACTTGACGTGGACAAGCCTCCGCTGATACATCAGCTGATTTTAAACCATATATATACGTCTCTTGTTTTACAAGTAGCGCCATCTAGGGCCAAGAGTACGACTTATATACACACACGTGACAACCCTTTTTAGGGGGCGGACTACATTCATGTAAATTCATTCATACATCTCCGATCGTAATTTAAACCTGGAATAGAGAATGATCATCAATGACCCAGTACCCCTAGTGATATTACTCTCGACATGGAGGACTTTGAGACCACGAACAGATTTAACGAGTGCCAATCGCCACACACTCGGGGAATCTTTTGGCCGGTGGGCTTCGAGCCCGTAATCTAAGGAGTGCGAGTCCAACGCTCTACCAGCCCGGTCCTTATATCAACGTGGTTGCAGCTAATGAGGATGTCGATTTTCACTTATTTCACTGATTACGAGTTTAATTCATCAACGCTGAACGTTGATGCTAAACTCTAGCAAAGTTGCAATTAGCCATTCAGTATCAGAGTCGTGAGATGCTCGATGCAGATATTGCGATGGAGCAAGATTACACTCCACATTCCATTAAAAAAAATCAGCTGCAGAAGATTTGATGAAATTGTTTGACCATTTAGCCAATAGTCCTGATCTTGACCATAGGGATTTTCACATGTTTTTTCACTTGAAAGGGAAATTACTGCAGGAAAAATTCTTTTGAAAGAGTCCTTCTTTTATGAAAAGTGATGACGGTTGAAGCAATTACATCCACCACTCTCTTTACAAAAGTAGGCCTATTATTCTGATACGCTGTCTTGGAACAATTTTATAATATCGGACTAAAAAATATTTTTTCCGCTTTATGACAAGCGTTTCATTTAATGTGGTTATTGCGTTGAAATGAAGCTGAAATATTGATGCATTTTTTGCAATAAATGATTGCGATTAATAATGTTTGTTTCTTTCTGAGGGTCATGGGAAAATTACTTTCTGAACGACCTTTGTAACTGAAGAAGGCAATGGTCGCTTACTTGGGATCAGATCCGAATTCTCTGAAGAGAATGGCTGTTGACACAGATCCTCCTTCCGCCCTCATTTCAATGTGCAAGCGCGACTTCGGAGTCCTCACAATCAGAGAGTGATTGTACACCCCTCTGGCGGAAATGGACACGCTCTCTACTCCTGCGTCTGAAGGAAGCAGAGGGGGAAGTCGACTCAAGTAGTTCTCCTCCGGAATCATGCCGCCGAATTTCATCTGAAAAAGAATGAAGGAAATTATAAAGATCACAAACACTATTAGATAAAGTAACGACAATTATAAGAAATTTTTTATGTTTATTATAATTCGATCACTGTAATTTTTTTGACAAAATATGAAGTAATACTTTCTCTAAAGCTGCAGAATGATTAAAGTCTGCCTTCAATGTCTTTTATTTTTCAAAGATATTAAATTTTGGTTTATAAATGCTAAATATTGAAAAAGATAATATTGAAATTTCTATATTCATATCAAAATTTCTATTAAAACTATTAGTAATTTTTTAGTTATTACTTCTGGAATACAAAGTGTTTAAAGAGAAAATTTGTAATCAGTGGAAAATACAAGGGCAAGGTTTCGATGCTCTTCCCTCTTTACATTTCCTAATAAAAAGAATTATGTCTATTGGTCATTTAGCGCAGCAATACAAAAGTGCAAAGATCTAAACGAATGACATTTTGTGCAAGGCTTATTTCTATTGGTCATTTAGCGCA
>JAOUZG010001441.1:1654433-1681973 GCA_026289955.1 Argiope argentata | reverse complement strand
ATCAATACAAAAGTGCAAAGATCTAAACGAATGACATTTTGTACAAGATTTTAAGATCAAGCAATAGACTTGTGTCAAATTTTGGATCAAAACATTAAACCTAAATAGTCATATGTATAAACACGATAAATTACGGTTTAGTCTGGTCAAATAAGGCGTAATTGAGCTTCTTGGAGCTGGGGAGACTGGGTTTTAGATTTTCCTAACTACTTTGAACGTATATTAATATAACTTTATATATATATTAAAATAATTTTGAATATATATTAACATATAATTACTGCATATATTTCAAAATGCTGCCTTTAATAATAATCTATTCCTTACTCTGCATATAAGAGCATACTCACCAACTATTTAATTACCATGAAATAAATGGTGAAACTATTTCAAAGACCATGAATTCGAACGTTTATTAAGAAGAGATAAATGCCATAGAATTCAGAATTAAAATACTTATTTCTTACGAACGACAATAAATAGAGACATATATGACACAAGGCTGTATAAAGAAAATTCATAGTACTATTTTATGCATTCTGATAACTCCAGAAAAAATGGCATTGCAGTTTGTTTAGGAAGCAAAGACAACTCTCTTTTTTTGGATTGCATTATACATTATCCACCAATTTCAGGATCCATTTCTCTGTACGTTCAACAAGGAGTCCCTTTGTCACAAACAGATTTACCGTTGAAATTCACAGAAGAAATTCATGAAGAAATAGAAGAAATTTAGAAGAAATTCATAGAAGATAGTGTAGTAGCGTATGTAAAGAGAAAAACACTGACCATTCTCGCATGCGACATGAAAATGTTGAACTTATCAGATCTACTTTAGGATTATCCTTTTGACCATTTTCGTACTTTGGGATGATCTCGTCGACCATTTTCGACAAATCCGATATCATCGCCAAAAGGTAGCACGATAGGATTGGACTTTCGAGCGTTGACAGGTCGACGGAAGTATTCCAAAGAACCAAAGATAGGGCATATTCAGCCCCTATGACCATGCTCTTCAAGATCTGCGAGATCGAATGGCCATAGCTGTATGTATCTGCACATACTACCGCCGTGCCTTCTGTACGAAAAAAGCAGTTTGTTTATAAAACAGAGGAGACAGGGTCGAGCAGCCGAGAAAAGAGATGCACACCATCGGCTCGCGTCAAATTAATGAGTGTAAGTAAAAGTGAATTACCCTCCGATAAATAGGCCTTATTTAATGAGTTTGTGAATAATTTACCAACTTCAAATATCTGGTCCGCCGAGCATTGCAATGTTTTAACACTCAATCTGGGAGATCATTAAATATGGATCATTTACTAGATATAATTGTTACGAGCTCCTTTGGCTAAAAAATACATTTTATTTTAAAACATACAAGAGCTATAACCTTCTTTAAGAACTCTAAAGTTGGAATTAATTGCGCGCGAAACCAATATACTGTTTTTGTGTATGGCAACATCTCGTAAATGAGAGAGAATAAAATGGAGTCAGATTAAATACGAGTGAATTATTTTATATTAAGTAACCACATCTTTGAATCTTAGGGGAGATATGACTGACTGAAATGAAATTCAGATAGTCTCAACAATTAAGAAATGGATTTCCCGATTCGATGTTTGTCGTGTAACTAATGGGATTAATATTAAATGAATAAAATTGTTGTGCTAGCCACAATAGCCAGATAACATCTATCGGACTGGGGTGCCTTTTTTGTCTAATGATTATGTTATTCATCTACAAGCCCTAACGTCGCGGGTTCAATTCTTGACCTTCAATCCCCAAAAAATAAAAATTTGAACTTTTACGTTCCACTTACAAATCGTATGGGCTTTTATTTATTGTCAATCATAAGAAATAAATATTTTAAAGGAGCAGCTCCCGAATACTGCCTATTGGCGCCATTTCGTTTTGTTCGTTGTTTCGTTTTCGCATTTGTTTTGTTTCGCCACTAACCGTATGAAATTAGTGAAATTTAAAATTAACGTTTAAGATTAAAGGTTAGGAGATAAGTTTAAAGTTACTATAAAGAAGAATATGGATGTCGATAACGGCAGCCAGATATTACCATTTATCGCCAAATTTCTTGCCAATTTGGCGGAAGCCGTACATTGCAGCTGAGCCGTTTTAAATCTGCATCTATTATTTGAGTAACCAATGGCAGAAAATAGTAATTCAAAGCACACCAAAGTCATTCAATATAAAAACATTGCATTTAATAGCATATTAAAAAATAACTCTTTAAAGGAACGAATACTCACAAACTCTCGGCAAAATGGATCACCCTTGGAATCCACTTTGCTGCCACCGAGAAAAGCCGGTAGCACATCCGCGTCTATGTATTTCAGGAGAAGAGCAGGCGTGTCCTCTGAAAAAGAAGGGCATGACTTTATAAATAAAAAGCTTTTGTATAATATATATAAATAAATATATATTATACAAATTTAAAAAAATATATTTTTGTAAATTACATGGTTTTCCCCAATGCAAAGGAGATTTTTGCTAAAGCAGTTTTATAGCAAATGAATCAAAATTGGAAATTTCTAAGGAAAAAGCTATTTTGTAAAGGAAAGTTTAATATGAAACAATGAAGGCTTGAGAAATAACTTGTGGCGATTGAAGGTCGCGGTACGAACCTGCGACGTTTGAGCCAGTAGCCGAGCGATATACCGTTCGAGCAAAAGGGACCCTTCAGCTCGAAGGATATAATGTAGCTTATAAGGCTGACGCTACAGTACTCCCCTACCAGTGAGTCGGACGGGAGACGAACGATTTGGTGCGTCGAATTAGCAACGGCTTAAGAGACGGCTTTGATGCGTTGAGTTAGCGACGACTTTGTTGGCTGGTAGATGGCGCCACGACTTTGCGGAAGGCTGCGTTGTCAAGGTCACCAATGTAGCTAGTGAAGGTCGCGGTACGAACCTGCGACGGTGGGGCCAGTAGCCGAGCGATATACCGTCCGAGCAAAAGGGACCCTTCAGCTCGAAGGATAATATCTAGCTTATAAGGCTGACGCTACAAATCTTTGAAATAATTCGGAATATTAGTTGAGGTAAAATGTATTTCATCTCGTTACTAAAATTTTTTCCTTGAAATTCGTTGATAATAACCGTAAAGGCCATTCCAAGTGGAAATTTCCCTTTTGAAAATTCAAAAGAATATTGTGTGTCAATAGTTGTCAGCTTTCTTTAAGGAATAATTGTCTCAGTTCCTATTTTTCCGCATATTACAAAAGAACAGGTTAGGAAATGACTTCGATTCTTTATCATATTTAACTAAATATCTTAGACTAAATCGGTGTTCGAATTAAAGGATTTCTGAAAGCTTCACGATTGTTCCAGTTTTCAGTATGGACAATAGTTTGAAGATATTCATAGCACATTTCTTGTTTAGTTTGTAGCGTCAGCCTTATAAGCTACATTATATCCTTCGAGCTGAAGGGTCCCTTTTGCTCGGACGGTATATCGCTCGGCTACTGGCCCAAACGTCGTAGGTTCGTACCGCGACCTTCACTTGCTACAGATTATATTCAAAGAAATGTTAATATACCAAATATGTCGTTTATATTGAAGACCTTTCCAATTAAAGTAATAAATTATCAAAGTATTATCAACTGTTTTTTAAAAAAATTTATCGACGATCCAATTTTAGAATATAAATAGTACTAATCCGTAAAATCCCTTGATGAGTTTCCAATATTTTTTAAATAATTGTAAGAAATGAATTTGGCACTTTTGTTTCTAAAATAATATGGAGTTTGGCATAGAATATATGAACTAATATTAAAGAGTGCGAATTAAAAATATATTCTGAATGGAGGTCTATAAAACAAGGTGATTAAAAAAATGTTTAACAAAATTACACGGCTGATCAGTTATGCAACAAGGATCAAAAATTGCATAGGATTAGTGGACCTCTACAGGGCATCTAAAATAATACATAATACTTAGAGAAGAAACGAAACCATTGCAGATCGTTTTATTGATAATTACTCAATCACATGTGACTAATGCATGCCAAATGTCGAGCCTACAGGAGAAGCTCAAAGTTTTTGCAAGATGCATCGAGACACGCCTGGCATCTACGTTGCTTGGAAAGGAGCACCCTCTCAAAGATAGCTGGTGTATATCGAACATATCCTGCTGCCCCAACTATTCATCTTACAAAATCTATCGGCGTTGAAACAGGTTTTTCATACACAAGACCTTTAAAAAACTCTTATCAGGAAAAAAAAATCCATCTGAGGTAGGTCTGTTGATCGTGATGACCATGTGATTTGACCACCGTGAAAAATCGAGCCGGCGAGAAAAGTAGCTATTTATTCTGACGTCTGAGCTGAAATATGCAAGGGTTCTGTTCAAGATATTTATTTTGTCACTTCTCATCCACTGTAGTTGCCCCATACTGTAAATTAAATGCATGTTAGACATTTCTCGGTAGGTATGACTTGCCATGTCAAGCCCAACACATCCACGGCTCCAATGAAGAAAATTTCCGTTTGGTCAGCTCGTGTTTGTATTGCAACGCCCTCTCGTGGCTCTAGCGCCCTCTGCAAGCGTTTGAGACACTCTATTCCAAAACGATTTTTTATTTATTCTTGTTGTATGATGGAACTACCATGTCAGTTTGTCTACGTTTTTTTTAATTATCCTGTATAAGTTTCCTTTTTGTAAACAATGGGCTATGGTGCCTATAATGACAGAGATTAGACTTCGAAACGGTAAGTCTCAAAGTTCGAGACTCGATTCCACTAACTATCTGTCGGTATGTCGTCGTTCATGTTAAACCAAACATCATTGCTCAAAATTTCCTTTTCTACTAGTTTGATGCCATTTCAGCAATCCTCATTATTCCGTTTTTATAACTTGATGCCAATTTGTCCTCGTTATCTGAACGCGGTAACATTACAAATCACTTCTTAAGATAACCCTTTCGTAACTTCAAAACACCAGATTGATAAAGGTTTTAAAATTATGACCATAAACAAAAAAAGTAGCATAATTCTAGGGAAAAATTTACTGGTACAGATACATTGTGATTGTATTACTTTTCAATACTTTTCCTATCGAAGCTAATGTCTTTGGCATGTCATGTAAAGAATTTTTGTATTTAAATGTCATAGAACTCTGCCGCTTCGGTCGAGAAACTTTGTGTTGAGTGAATGATTGTGTATCAAATTCCGCAAGCACTCTGCAAGTAATTTCTAAAATAATGGGGGATAATATTGATGGAATATCTGTGAGACCTGTAAACTGAGTTTCATCATTGTTGAACGTTACATTTTATAATACGTTGCTTTGTTTGCTATACGCGGTCTTCATTATTAACCCTCTGACTAGGATTTTTGTAAAAGTATCTTTTCCTTCATTTTCAGCACATGTGAAATCTAGAGTAAGATTTTGCCTATTTTTTCACTTTTTATTTTCACTGTGTTCCGTTACAATTTTGAGTGAATTGATTGAGAAATGCAAACTGTCATTTACGCCAGTCATCAATGAATTTTTCTGGCATATGCAATAAGGTTTCATACCGCATAACCTGCTCTCTGTTGAGAAATGATAACTTCATTTCATGGACGGGTCTTGCATTCTTCAATTTTAGCGTGCTAAAAATAATCTTACCTTTAGAGACTACGTATACGTCTTTAAGAAACGACTTTCTGAAAACGGGTCTTAGGACGTTGAAGGCTTGGTAAAAGTAAAAAGCAGCTGAAAAATAACGATGAAAGGTTTAAGAATAAATTTTCAAAAAAATGTACCAAAAGAAGAGTATAATTTTTAACTGTTCTTATACAATTGAATGAATATATTGACAAAATAACTTTTATGTTTTAATGAATATATTTTTAATATTTTATAATTTTTCTGAAAGGAAGGAATAAGTTAATTGTATTGTGTCCTGCATTAATTCTTAATAGAATAATTCTAATTAATCAATTGTATAGTTTTTATCACTAGAAATATATTTAAACTACATTTTTATTTGTATTTATATCCAATAAAACCGATAAACCGTCGTGTAAGGGGGTTTGTTGTCTTTTAAATTTTTCAGGACCAAAGGTTCTCAAAGGTGTGGTGTGGTGTGGAGAGACAGGTACCAGCTCAGATGTTGTCCTTATCATCTGATCGTGGTTCAAAATTACGAAGTCCTAATGGTGATTACAACCGGACGTGAATAGAACTAAACTAAACCAAGAAAATCTATTCCCTTTTTCAATTTTTTCTAAAGAATATTATATGAAATTTCAATGCATAATACATACCCGAAGATAACAATAAAAATACTTGCCATTCACGATGAACATATTTTTTCCAAGTTCGGGATAGATATCTTGCATAAGACGTAGAAGATCAAAGGACGATTCGATAACTAAAAAAAATGGTAAAAGGAAATATTTAGTGATTTCCAATTTTATCGACGAAAAAAGATAATGCCGTTTTTATAAAGGAATGAAATACGTAAAATAGTAAATAGTTAGGAAATAAGTTTTTATTTATACAGATGAGTAAAATATGCTGGGAAAACGATTTTAAAATGACACTGATGTTATGGCATATTGGCAGGAAAAGAAGATATATGTGTCCCAAGCATCAGTTAATGCGAAATCCTTTTAATTTTTAAATCGGCTTCATTGGTTTTGGATAAAAGAATGGGAAAATAATCAAAGTTTTATGAAATTTACAAGACATGAGCAACTTGACAGTATTCACAAATGATCAAAAATAACTCATCCTTCTGCTAACAATAAAAAATTTCCAGTTTCATTGGAAAATCCTATGGCCCCACTTAGCTCGTCGTTTCCTTCGGCAATTGAAGTATTTTATACACAATGCACTAATCTAGGGAGCCAATTGTTGAGATTATCGAGTAATAAGGATTAATAAGAATAAGGAGTGAACCGCTTTCTGTAAGAGAAATGACGGAAAATACGAGACAGAGATATGTTTGCCAAAAAATAATCACTATGAGAGTGCATGTTCGATAGGAGATAGTTTTGCAACACATTGACGATTAACGACAGGTAATTGTTTTAAATGAAGAAAGGTTTGAAAACAATGCTTTGAAAAAGACAATTTTCATAGTTTTTAATAGTTTCTTTTCAGATTTTTGGTTTTATTACCTTTCTAATAAATAAAATTTCTTTCTCTTTCTCATATATTCAAGCACTAAATAAAATAGTGCAATTATAGTATAAATAAATATTAGGAAGGCAAAACTTGTATTTATGTAAAAAATATTTTTAATATTTTTGAATTTAAACAGTTTGTCATATTGCAAAGGACAAGTAATATAATTTTTTTAAAGTCAATTCTTACTTAGGTGAACATTTTTTTAATATTTATTTTAGTTAATTTTATTAAGTAATTACAATTAATATAAATAATTTTTATCAAAAATTATTGATTTTTGCATTCTCGCATTCTTCACCTTCACGTGAAAATACTGAAATCCTCGCATTTTACCGATTGAGCTACTGCTTGTTGGTTTCAATTTTATTAAAAACTGCTAAAACTCTATTTAGAGTATTAAAAACTAATTAAATTTAATTAATGAATTGATATTTAAAAAACTATATTAACATCACGTGTCATCCCCTAAAAGTTTAAAAAATGTATTTGAACTTGAATGGATGAATAAAAAGTATTTTATTAACGATTGAAAATTAGAACAAGATATTTAAATATATGCAGGAAGAGTGTGAACTAATAGTAGGAATTGAAAAACATAGTCTTTGTTGCACCATGACGCTAAAATAGAATGCTTTATTTTATTTTTCGCCTGAACCTAACAAGATGAGTCAACAACAACCAGAAAACAAATAATTTGCATCGGTCAGTTAAATAATGATTCATTAAGCAATAGTTAATATTCATCAAAAAATATATTTCCCATTGTTAAAATATCATTTGAAAAATAAAAGAAAATAAATAAAGAGAAATATAATTTAATTTATTATTAAAAAGAACTGCATAATTATACATTTGAAATTGAAATAAAGTGTCCAAGTTAGAAAAGACTATTTATATTGGTAATAGTTAGAGAAAGATATGTTAAAAAAATCTGGCTAATAACTAAAAATTTAGTAAGACAGAGAAAAAATATTAGTAGAGTCAAAAAAATTTAATTGTTATTGTTTACAAAAAAAAAAAACATCGCACTTTACTTTTAGTAAGGTAAAGATATATTTAAAATAAAAAAAATGTGTAAAATAAATGATTAAAAGAATTAAATCTAGGAGTAAATGATTTAAAATCTAGATATCTGTTTCTGCTGCAGGATTGATATATAATTAATTTCATCGTTCTTATCGATTTTGTATATTTATAAATATAATTAAAAACTAACCGCATGTTCGTGCTGCTCTTGACAATGAGAAATCCTCCATATCGACGATGTAAGTGACTTGATTGATTTCTTTACCAAGCTGTGAAAATAAATTTAAAACTGTTATTGGATCTAGTAAATAAATTATGTAAAAATTGTATTTTAAATTCTATTAATTACGTAATTAAAAGCATACGAACTTCGAGATAGAGCTTTATTTCGTGTACATGTTCATGTACTATACAGTAGTCTACGCATTTTGTGATCATTTTCAGTGACTATACAGTAATCTACGCATAGTTACTATACAATAGCTTGATTATTTGACTATACAGTAGGCTACACATAATTACTATACAGTAGATTGATTTTTGGCTACACAGTATACGCATCGTTGCTATACAGTAGTTTGATTTTTTGACTATACATTAGTCTGCGCCTAATTACTATACAGTAGTTTGATTTTTTTGACTATACATTAGTCTGCGCCTAATTACTATACAGTAGTCTGATTTTTTGACAATGAAGTAGTCTACGCATAAGTATTATACAATAGTTTGTTTTTTTGACTATACAGTAGTCTGGACATTAACGATCATTTTCTATGAATTATTTTACAGTTATGTCATTAATATTTTGTGAGTGATTTGCTACAGAAATTGCAGTAAATGTTAATCTATGTAATTTTGAAGATAAAAAAAGCAATACATGAAAGACCGAAGTAGTTCTACTCAAATGTAAATTAGCAATAAAGTTTACTATACGTTAACATTAACATCTACTACAGAAATTGTATTAAACGTTAATCTATGTAATTTTGGAGATTAAAAAAAGCGATAGAGGCAAGATCAAAGTAGTTATACGCAAATAAACTAGCAATATAATGATAGAACAAAAAAAAAAAAGAAGAAGAAGACACCACGAAACCAAATTTCACCATTTTGCTACCATACGATACGGTTTTTCCAACGCTGAACTATTTTTTTGACCAATAAGACAAGCGTTCCATTGATTAGGCTTCAAAAAAAGTTTTATTTTATTTCCACCGCCAAGAGAACAAATCTTTTAATTCTCATGGGGATTCAGTTTATTTCAAGAACTCTAAAAAAATAAGTATGCATTTTTTTGAAACGCAGTAAAGTAAAACATTGATTTTTTGATTATCAACACCTCCCCCCTGCAATTATTTTTTCTATTGTTGGATAAATTCTTAAACATGCCTAAAATTTTGAAGATTTATCCAAGGTGAATGAGAATATTACCTCATTATAAAAACTTATTTTATTGTCTTATTCTAAATGGCTGATTGCACCCATTATATTCTTATGAGCATGAAAATACTTTTATATGGGTATTCCCCATTGTTTTGATATCTCTGGAAAATGCTTGAAAAATTCAGGCATTACTGAATTTTCTGGTAGTTCTTTAAATTTTACACCCATTTCCCATGATTGCGTTCAGTAATTGTGAAAACGATTATTTCGTTCTTTGCTGGTCTGATTTATTTCTGTTTTGTTTTATGGTGCATACTTTTACTATATTAATGATTTACTCTATATCAAACAATTTTATACCCCCAAAATACTATACATAGACCATATTCAACAAGTAGGCAACGAGTTTCACTTACCTGCACAAGGATATTCTTATTAGAGTTGGCCTTATTTTACTTTTTATCATTTATTTTGCCATTAATCAATTTTCGAATAAGATATCGGCCTTCTTAAAAAGCATAAGGATGTATTAAGTGCCACCAAACAACTACAACAGTACATAACTATTTTATAGTGCCAGCTTATTAGCTGGAAAATAAAAATCATCCCAAATAAAGCACATCCTCTTATTTGCGAAAAAATTGGTAATGTCTGATCTAGCCCCTATCCAAATTTTCGACCAGTCAATCCTCTTTGTAAATGAGTACAAATAGGGTAAATTTTAGATGCTAAATTAAACTTTAATAGTCATATGAAAGCGGACCTTACTAAAGCTACGATTATGGGTGTTAAAAACAGCTTCATAACTCCATGGAGTAAGCTCTTGATTTGGTTAAAGCTTCTACTTTACAAAGCTATTTTAAGACCAGTGTTTGCGCATTCATTCCAAATTTGAGGGGTGGGGGAGCACTTTCACTCGAAATATTAAGAAGTTGTAAGTTTTTTAAAATAAACATCTGATGAAGATTGTTGATGCTCCTGGTACATCAGATGGAAAATACTTCATGACGACTTCCTAACTGAACCTGTACACTGACACTTGTTGATGGGCATGCATTAAATTCCACAGCAATTTGAAAAAATGTTGAACTTTTATCTCACATAACCAGGGCTTGACTATGGCAGGGGCATACGGGGTAGTTGCTCCAGGCCCCCACATAAAGGGGCCCCCAAATCGAATAAAAATTTTATTTTACGTTTCCTTCTGTAATGAATGCTCTTCATTATCAAAGTAGTGAAACCAAGGGGGCCCTAAAGAAGATTTTGCCCCGGGCCCCAACTGGACTAACTTGGGCCCTACACGTAACAATTCTTTTCAGACGTCAATGATAACGTTCTACCAAGCTGTTCAAGCCGCAACACTGTCGAAGATTCGGAAGTTTACCGGAAATCTAGTATTCGTGGTACACCCTAGAAATGGTTGGGTGTGAAAATCCAAATTTCATCTCTACTTCAGAAATGCTGTGCTCCCTCTCTCATGTGCCGTTGATTAGTCAACGTTAAAAATCGCTTGAATCTTGATAACCTACTATTATAACAACAATAATTGATATAATGATCTCCCGGTTCTTGTTCTCGGAGTTCCAGCCCGTGTTGGGCTACCTCCAATCCTTGATACTGACAGCAGCCTGGCTGTGAGTAGATTGGCATGAACTGAAAGAGTTCTTCCTGATGGTGCTATGGAATGGCCTCCGGAGACACTGTTGCCTTATATACGCATTGTCGACCGCATTGCATTACGCTGATTGGTAGAATATCTCCATTATTTGCATACGACCTGCTATACCAGTTTTTCTGGATCTTCAATTATGATGTAGTGGTGCTCGTGACCACTTTGTCACCAAGCAGAAAGAAACATCACAACTTTGCAGTTGCCGCATTTCTCATCCGATTTTCTGTTCATTCATTTGAATCTTTGTGAACAAATAACATAATAAAAATAATTTTCTTCATGTTGTTATCGAATTTTTGTTGCAGAAATCACTTTTTCTTTCTTGATTTAGGTTTTTGTTTTATTTGTTTTCGGATTGTTTCCGAAACAGCAAAACATTATGCACGCTCCTCATCTGCTCAAGTGTAAATTCCACACGCCCCTCTTTGATGTTGTTACTTTTATTAGATGCGATTTGCTAATATGCGAGGAGAAAATAAAATTAACTGCACGCCAAAGCGAAATCTGGCTTCATGTTTGTGTAATTCATGGGAACATTTATTTTCTGTTGTCATAAATATATAGACATGTATGTTGATCGCATGCACAAATTTTTGATTGATATACAGACAAAATTTTAGATAAAAGATTAAAAAAGATTTATAATGATCTACGATCTAGTTTATCCTGTTCGGTAAGTGTATTCGGCATTAGAGATATTGTCTCTTTAATTGGGGGCCTAAAGATCGAACATTCAACCACAATGTTACACAAATATCTTACTAAGGGTGGGGTGAATAAAATGCTTGTATTCACTGCTCTTAACTTCTAGCCACGACAACTGGATGCAAGAAATGTGTCTAAACAATGACGTTTTTTAATAAGATAATTGGGCTTTTAAGAAGTTTAAAATGCTTATTAAGTGGTGGAATCTAGTTAAAATGAAGAAGAAACGGAGGAAGGAATACACTGAAGGAAGAAGAGTGGATTTAGTGGAAGAGTAATTAAAACCAAATTACAGTCTCCTCTACCTGAATGGGGACAAGAAATGAACTGACTTTGGAAAAGAAAAACCTTTATTAGAGCAACGTCTTGATCTACAGTTAAGCATCTTTCAAGAAGTTTCTAAACAAGTGGAATATCATTTTCTTTCCCTTATTTTCTTCTCGTGTGCCGATTTTTTATATTTCTCATGATCAAATCAAAACTTAAGGGTGTTAGATTTGAGACTATAACTGTATTAAAATCAAAAGGGACAGAAATAATGAAAAGTTCTTCAAATAACAATTTGAAATTCTCTTACACATTAAAGAAAGTATATATTGGGCAGTTAGGAGAATGTAGGTTAATTGTAGGCTGTCTGTTGAGGACCGAACTCGCAACGTTTGGGTTTGTAGGCGAGTAGCATGACCACCATACAAAAGCAATTGTTTGCATATGATAGGTGTTATCTGGCTTATGAAGCTATCACCACATACTCTCTCACCGGTGGGTCGGTGGTGACTGTTGTTTTTCCCATGCACTTGATGACTTTTTACTTCCGGTAGAGGGCGCCACAACAGATGTATGGTTTGCTTATTTTAGGTCGGGTCACCGTTGAAGAAAAGTGGTCGGATTGGCCTTGGACCAAACTCGAAACATTGGGGTTTGTAGCCGAGTATCAGAGCCACTAGACAAAAAGTAATGACTTGTGTACGGAGGATGTTATCTGGCTTATGTAACCTCAAGATCAAAGAGGGAAGCACATTAAAGATATTAGATTAAAACTATAAAATATAAAAAATAAGAAAATTAAAGCCTTATTATAGTTCTTTTCTGAACTAGCTTCATAAATGGCGCTGGAACGATATGCCTATTATGGTTGTTCAATGCATTGATCGATTTAAGCAGGGGGCATCCGAAATATTCATTTTTTTCTGCAACTTCCACAGTGAAAACTGTATTCCTTTAAATCATCACAATCTAGAGCGCATATATTCAAATTACAACATTAGAAATTTATTAGTAGAGCGGATTTACTGCTAAAAGCTCTATTTTAAGGAAGCTTTCTTTCTTTCTTTTAAATAACTACCTTGTATATAATTTACCTTAAGCTGCTTTCCTATAAATGTACGATATCCAAAATGAAAATGTGAGTTTTATAAATTATATTATAGTTTTTAATGGGAAAATAACTGTGTTTCAGATCATTGAAACTGTAGAGAAGATTCCACTGACCCTTTTGCTTTGTTCTCTGGCTCTCTTGAGGTCTTTCTCGAAGCAATAGCTGCCGTACAAGCAGAGATCGTAAGAAGATACGGAAGCGATGAATCCTGAATAAGGAGAGACACACACATACTGTTAAGAAACCATATCATTTCAAAAGCTCCACAATATCGTATATTAAAAATTCAATTGCAATGAAATAGACGAGTGGGTATATCTGTATAAATTTAAGAAATACTTTGTTCCAAAACTAACAAAAGGCATGACACCTGTTGAAGAATCGATATTTTTTATAGAGCAATTATAACGTTCGACGCCTCGAAAATAAGGGATCGTGAAACTCGCATTACATTATTTACTTGAATAGCTATCTTAAGAATTGGCAAAGCTTACAGTAGACTTTCCAGCTCTTAGAAATAATTTTACATTAATCATGGCAATAATTTACTTTTCAGAGCCCATTGTCCTTAGTGAACTCATCACCGACAGTGATTCTCTTCTTCTAAGAAATTTTGATCATTTAAGTATTTGCATTTATGTAAAAATGACTGACCGTCACGGATGATTCAATAAGTTTATTTTGGGATCAGTATTATCAATCTGAATAATGTTTGGCCAATAAGAAGGGAAAACTTAGTTTTCTGAATTTTCACATTACAATACCATGACGACAGTTTCTTCATTAGTGTAACGAAGATAATTTTTAAGTAAAGTATAGTTACACAACTTCTCAAATTCATAATAAACAATACAGTCTAATCGATTTGGAGAGGAAAATATACATATCAATAATTTTTCTAGTTTAAGTTATTGTGTCGGCTATCTAAACCAGATGTCTAAGTTTTCCCTCTGATAGATTATTACATCAAGGATAAAGAGATGCCAGTGATAATTTTAAACTTGTTTTTTTGTGCTTAAGTAAACATTTCCTAATTTCAGAAGAAAATTTTAAATAGAAAAAGATTTAGGCATTAAAAATACCTGTGTAATGTTTTGAAACATAAGGATGTCTCAGGAGAAAAATGGCTAATTTTGAAAAAAAAAAACATTTTTTATTTTTAAAAAAGAAATGGGGCTATATTTTTATAATTCCACGTAAGTTATGTTATTTAAATCTCACTAGAAACAAAAATGTAATCATTAGCATCGTTGCCTGCCGTAAAGAAACTCCCTAGCAAAAAGAAAATTCTGACGACGGAAATTGATGTTGTTCACTTTCTTCTTGAAAATTAAACTCCATTTCTTTTTCCCGCCTTTTTTATTGTATACATTGAATGGCAAGGAGATTTAGAATTAATTGATAACATATTCAGATTAATATTTATTATTATTTTTTAAATTATTCGATTTTGTTTTATTATTCTTTTTCCTCAGAATTGGTTGCCACAAAGTAATTTTTTTTTTCAAACTAAATTTTTATTACTTTTTTTTTACTTCTACCATTATTCCATCACATGAAATCAAAGAATAATAATTTTATAAATAAATAATTTTTATTATCTAACAAAAAAATTACTTGTTATTTTTGGTCACATTTTTTACGATAATTCGAATTTCAGGAAAAATAATGCAGATATTGATCTGAAATGTTTGTTAATTATTTTCTGCTATATATATTGTACTTCAGCCGAATTCCAAAATTTCTCTTGAATTTAGAAAATGAAAAATACTTTACAAAATAATATTTTGTAAAATTTACTCCTAATTTATTGAATTTATCATTACGCTTTATAACTTATTGTACTGGTATTTTTTAATGCAACTTTTTTAATTTAAACCTTTTCTTTGAAAATAATAATGCTTTAAAAAGCAAAAAATAAAAGAGTTACAAATTATAATTTTTTTACACCTTATTTAATAATATATAAAGTTGCAAACTTAGAGGCTTGTTTTGGTGGCAATAGTTTAAACCAATAAAACTGATGCTACTTGTTTACTTCAAAAAAAAAGTACAATCCGTGTAGATTAATAATATTCCGAGTAGCTAGTCAATGTATAGCTGCTTTGAATAAAATTAGAGTACATAAAAGAGCATAAGTATTCCGAATAAATGCCAAGTGCACTGTACATGAATGTTCTGAAGTCAAAAGTTAAGAGGTTAAAGGGGAAAATAAACCATAAAAAAAGATGCTTTCTTTTTATCTAGCAATTAGTTTTGAAGTTATCTCACTGACATATTTCCTTAATTTCTAAAATTAAATAAGCCTGTTACTGATAAAAAAAATTGGAAATTTTGCACTTAGTATGGCAAAGAAAGTTCGAATACTTGATAAAGTTATATGTTCGTGCTGCTAAAAACTAATAGCTACCTCATAAACAACATAATGAAAAAAAATCTATCTATGAAAGAAACTATTAATTTTGATTCAAACAGAAAAATTGTTTTATTTACATTTCTTAAAACCACTTGAATGTTTTTGAATGTTTAATAGAAGAGAAGCTGGTAAATGTTTTATAAAACAAATCAAAAACTAGTTGTGAGAATAAAGTAAATTAAAAGCATTTATGATTTTTCTTGCTTGTTTGATTCATAGTTTCCTTAAGAGATATTCAGTTTACTGACCGTATAAATCTCCTCTTCCAAAACCCGCATATGTTATTGGAGTTCCATCTTTGGCAAAACCTATCGGAACTCGAAATCCAAAGTCCTCAGCAACCTATAAAAGATTAATATAAACTGATGAAAAAAATTTTCCTAGGTTTGGATCGTTTATTTTATCTATGTTCGACTTGATTGCATCAATCATTATATTTTGAAAGCAACAGTTTTTTACATTGTGTAATTTATAGAAAAAAACACCAGCCCAAAATAGCATATTAAAAACGAAAAATATTGTGAAATATTTTAAGATACAAGGTAGTAATAAATTGAAATTTTTTTTGTAATTATTTCTTCTAGTTGAACTATAAAATTTTCACATGAATTAATTAAAACTTCGTTATTTTGTTGCATCGGGAATAACTATAAAAATAATTAAAAAATTAATCACCAAATTTGATAAAATTATCAAAACTAAAAAAAAAATAATAACGGGAGGGCATAGAAGCGGTTTTATTGAGAAGAAAATTTATTTATTTTTTAAATGTTGCAAAATATTGTAAAACAGTATTTACAGAAATTTTTGGAAAATTTAGAGTTTCATTTAACTTTTAATGAATTAAAAAAGGGGGGAAAATCAAAATTTAAGTATTTTCTTAGTGCCCATATAATACTAAAAATACTGCATTTGATTACTCTATGTTTAATTGTATGTCCTGTTGAACATTTTCAGTGGTTTTTGCATGTTACACAACATAGTTTACAGTAGTTTGCTAGTCTTTTACACTTTCAAATTGAAACATTACGCCAACATACGTTATGTATGCATGGAGTTATAGCATACGAATAAGAAAATTAACGATTTTTATGAACTTACTTTTGGTTCTTTGCCATGATCTGCAAAACTATCGATACTGTATAACGCCCGAGTCGCCAAAGCCTGTGAAAATAATGTTATAGCATTAAAAAGAATTTAAAACATAAGTTTTTTTGGCCGGTGTCTTGGCTTAGGGATAGAGCATCTTCCCTGTGATCTGGGGGTCCCGAGTTCGAGAGCAAGTTCTGTTCTGTGCTTCCCGAGTTCGAGTTCTGTGTTTCATCTGTGAGGTTGTAAATGTACACCCTTGTAAAAAGGGGATATACAAACGAATGTGGCGCATGAAGTAGCTAAGCCGACTCTTGGCGCTATTGAAGAAGCAAGAAACACTCACTTGGCTTAAAGTATTGCTGACAGATCTGTCAGCGGGCTTGTTAAGTGCCATAAGTAGCAACAACAATATTTTCTTATCAAAATATGATATTTTAAAAGTAGCATACAAGAACAAATTTTATAAAACATCTGGAATTATTGATCATATTTATCATTTTGTGACAACGTAAGCAATCATATAGCAACAAGGAAATTGGAGTAGTTAACATTATATTTCATTGGTGCATAATATTTTTCAGCAATGAAGCTTTTTGTCAAATTTTATTTACAACATTTGTATTTATAAATGATAGTTAATTTGTTTCGATTTGCAAAAATAATCTCAAAAATAAGATTATATGACAACAATGTTCAATTCTATTTATGGAAAAATTCATACATCTATCTTAATTTTGAGATTATTTATATTTTGTCATTGTAAATTCGAAAGAAATTATCATGAAAAAAACGGAAAAAGAAACTTAGCAACTCATTTTGATAAAAAATATTTTACTTTAAATTTTTTTTTTCTGAAAAAAATTAACTGTAAACAGAATTAGTGTCTTCTGGTAATATAAATAGCATTTTAGGCTTATCTTGAAACAATAATTTCTACGAATCTGCAAGGAAGTGTAAGATGTTTTTCTGAAATCATCCGTTTTCTAATCCAAGAAATAATAACCCGGAAAAATCAAAGTTTACGGTTGATCTTTGATCTTCCGAGTAATTTCCAAAAAAGAGAAAATGCAATTTCGTCTCACGCATTGATTGTTTTATGGTACCGTAATACGTGAGTGACCTTGCGGACACACTGTATGCAATTACGAGTGGATGAATGACCATTTTCTAAAGATATTCCATTGGTTATGCAGTTTGTATTAACACATTGCATCTTAACATTTTTTGTGTTTTGCTTTCTCGTATATGAATTATAAGAGAAATTATAGTAATCGTCAAAAAATTCGAACTTGAAATTTTGACGAATCTCCACATTTTACACTTTCCAAGCCGGCATCCTGGCGAGGAGCTGGACTCCTCGGACTCGAATCCCGGTTTGGATATAGTTGTTCTGTGTTCTATCTGTAAGATATATAAATGTGCCCCTCCCCGTAAAAAGGGGCTGTGCAAACGAATGTGATGGGTGAGTAGCAAAAATCGTAGTCTTGGCCCTAATTGGCTCTACTACAAAGCAATGGACGCTGATTAGTCTTAAATAGCTGACTACTTCAGCGAGCTTGTACATGGCAAATGCCACTATTAACAATAACAAGATTTTCCTGAATTTGAGAAATGTATTTGTGGAAAATGTCAGTCTGTCTGCCTGCGACAAAGAAAAATCAAAAATGCTTTCAGGTAGACGAATGAGATGTGGTATAAAGTCCTTACACCAAATTTGTAGAATTCTATAAAATGTTGAGTAAACTCTGTGCAGAAGAAGCATGCCTGTCCGGCTGTTCGAATATAAATGAACACGATTATTACAAAACGAAGAAAGTTAGACAGGTAAAATTTAGTACATAAATTTAACATCTGCGGTGTAAAAATTTTTCAAATTTTGAACTAAATTTAATACGGTATTTTCCGTCTGCCAATCTGTATTTCTTAAAAAACAACAACATATAAACGTTTTAAGCAAAAACAACAACAATGGTTTAAATATATTAAATTTCGTTTGGGATTTTGTGACTACAAGTGTGCTCTTTTAACACAATTTTATTTAAATCGATGTGAAAAAATGCATTGATTATACAAATTCAATTTTCATGTATTATAAACCATATACAAGGGCTTATTTTAAATATTTAATTGAGTCATTTTGTAATTGATAGCTTAATTTACAAAATAAAACGGCTCGTGGTTAAAAACTAAGCTTTTTTTTATTTCCTTTTATACGAAATTCAGAGAAAGTGCTGTAATCGTTGAAAAATCTGAACTGAGTTTTTGACGAATCACTGCTTTTAGACCTTTCTGAGTTCTGAGAGCATATTAACTCAAAACCGCTTTAACTCAGAGTAATTCAAATTCTCTATGGTCCAAAAGGATGAAATGTATACGATCTTTACACCAGATTTGTATATTTCTATCAAATTTTAAGTAAAAATTCATTCGAAGGAAGTCTGTCTGTACGACTGTTTGAATATAAGTTAACATGATAACTATAAAGCGAAAATAAAGTACAGAAACCACTGAGAAGATTTAATATCTATAATGTAGAAACTTATCTAATTTTGAGATAAATCGAACAAGGTTGACCATTATCAGTCTGTACTTTTAGAATAATGTAAAGGCAATAATTCAAAAACTATAATTTAAATGTATTAAATGTGTTGATAAGTGGTTTTGCGACAATAATTGTAGTTCTGAGCAATGACAACCAACCATAATACAAAAAGATTCTTAAGCATATATCTGAAATATCTTTCAATAGAAGATGAAAGGAGAAGTTTGAGATAAATAATAGACAGAAAAAAAAAGAAAATTTGGAAGGAAACTTCAATAAAATGAGATTAAGATTATTTCTGATGTGATATAATCTGTGGATTATTTCACATTTATTATATTATGGAATATAATAAATTGAAACATATATGGAAATTTGATACAATTTCTTTAAATATACACTTACCTCTCTAAAGAATTGTTCACTTTTTCTTATGTTAAAATTTCCAGCTGAAATATAAAACATGGCTTAATTAAAATAGATTAATTGCACATTAACTTTGGTATTTATGAAAAAACGATTCTGAAAAGAATGTCAACAAATAACATAAATGATAATATTTATCAAGATATTAAATATCATATATTTTGTTTTGTTTTATCGGATGATGATTATTTTTTTTTTGCAATATTAGTTTGATTCTTTTGTAATAAAAGGAAGAAAAGATTTGTTTAAAAAATGTTTTAACCTTAATTGTAAGCTACAAAATAAATTGAATAAAAACTAAAAGCAAAATAAAATTAATTATTTTGTAAGGAAAAAAATTTGCAGTAAGATTTAATTTCGTTAAGGCTTAAAAATCCAAATTGAAGATTTTCTAAGGAGAATTTCCTAGATATTCATCAAGTTTCTCCATTTATAGTCTTGGCAAATAAAATGTTTCTCACGTTTTGTAAACTTTTTATTTGGAAAGCAGCCAATTTTGTTGAAAAACGGATATGAAATTTAAACAAAATGAATTACATACTTCCAAATTTTCAAGAAAATTAGACAATATTTCTAATTTTCCATTTAGGCCTATAACACATTATCAGTCACATCATTATATCTTACAAGAGAGGAAACCGATATACAAAAAATAATTTAAAAAAATCCGCTCAAATTATATAAGAAATTCAAACATTTAGATCTTCTTTTATTTACAAACTTTCATTAAAATTTTGCTAACTTAGATGCGTGGTTAATACATTTATTAAATAAGAGTATTCATTTCTTTTTTAAAATGGCATATCATAATTGAGAATGCGAACAAACTTGTGCAATGGGACCTGATTGCTTTCACTTATGCCGTTTTACTTTTCTGAATTCTGAAATTGTATATATTAGATGTTTCTAGCCTATACATTATGTTTTACAGAAACGTTCAAATGAGCACTCCAATTATAACAAATACAACATTCGTTATTTCATGACATTTTTGATAGGCACATAAAGAGATTATCATACAAATTCTTGTCAAACATTTCTTTTCCCTGCAACGATTTAAACTGAGAGCACTCGGCCGTATCGACTTTTTAAATCCACAGAATTTCTGCTTCGTTGATTACGAGGATCAACAATGGGCGATCCATGGAATCTGGAAGAAATTATCTTAATGCACGCAAGAAGAACAGAGCATTTTAAGAGAGTGACTTTGCTAAAA
The DNA here is from genome assembly GCA_026289955.1 of Argiope argentata. Classification (NCBI taxonomy): domain Eukaryota; kingdom Metazoa; phylum Arthropoda; class Arachnida; order Araneae; family Araneidae; genus Argiope; species Argiope argentata. The sequence continues at coordinate 1,660,987 of JAOUZG010001441.1, read as the reverse complement.
GAAGATGGCAAAAAAACCAACTTTAACTGTACAGTGTTATTAGAACCGAAACATTCTTTATTCAGCATATCATATTAGGAAAACTACAGTGATTAAGCCGGCATCCTGGCACAGAGGCAGCGCGCCTTCCTCGTGATCTGGCCCTCCCACTGGTTAGGGCATGGTTGCTCTTCTGTGCACTATCTGTGAGGTGTTTGAATGAGCCCTCCCGGTAAAAAAGCGGCTGTACAAGCGAATGTGATAAGTGTGTAGCTAAGTCGTGTTCTTGGCCTTAGTTGGCAATACTTCACCCCCCCCCCCGCTCATTTGGCTTAAAATCGTTGAGGCCGTAAGCATGTTTGTCGAATGGCAAGTACCATTAGCAACAACAACAATAGTTGTTATAAAAATTCAAATTGTCCATCATATTATTTTAGAACACGGGGAAATAATAGGGGAAAATATACATATGTTAGAATAAATTTTCTTATTAACATTATTTTATCAAAAAGGGTAAAGTGAGTAAAGTTAATGGATTGCGAACAAAATTTGTCGTAATTATTAAAATATTCAATCTCGAAATTATAACTCTGTTTTATATTTTAAACTTAAGAGTCTTAAACTTAAGAGACCGTTTTTGGGATTGTATCAGGCTGTAAACGTATTAACTTAAAAACTGATTAACCTTGACAAGTATTATAGAATTTAAAAAAAAATAACTAGTGGTAGGACCACATCATATTATTAAAAAATACTTTTCAACCCTCTGAAAATTTAAAAATTGTATTATAATGATTTAAAATCTATTCTGGTTGAAAGAATTGTTTGTATGTAACATGATTATTAAGCAAAAATGACACTTCAGCTCGAGGGTTGTTATCTGGCTTATTAAGTTTTCACCACACTTCTAATGAATGTGAAAATAAAAACTAGTGAATTCAAACAATTTATAGAATTTTTTTTGTTAATTTTCTTTTAGAAATTTAACACAAATTGTTCTTTATTTCAGCAATGTAGGCTGTTAACCTCTATATTCCTGTAAAAACGTTTTTGAAATTTCTGCTGGGATTGCTATAAGCAGCATTTCTGCATTCTGCTGGGATTGCTAAAAACACGTTCTTCAGAATTCCTTTTAAAGTTTGTTTCTAACAGTACGGAACATCTTTTTAGGGGTCTACCAAATTTAGAGGGCTGCCAAAGGCAAATAGACCTAAAGTGGGCAAGTTTAAAATTTTGTCGAAGCTGTGCTTGGAATCAAATTTTTTGAATTCAAAGAAAATTATTAGCTGAGAGATTCTGAAATAATATATGACTACTAATCCCTTCTGGATTTAAAAGAAAACATCACTTACTTATTGATATAGGATTATAATTGCTACGGATTTGACCCTTCCTTGTGTCTCTGATATTTTACTGAGAACTTTTGGAAGATGTGCAAAGTTAAGAGAATGTTTCTGTTGAATGCTGGCAGCCTCTCATATGAAAAAAGGGACTTTCACTTATGTCCTCTTTGTGGACAACATTAAATTTTGGATGCCACTTAACTTGACTCGTGTTATGCACTTGTGTTTCTAGATTGTTAAGTTTAGAAATATTAAAAGTTCGAGATCTAATGGCATCAAAGCCAATCTTTTGGGGATTTGTAATAAATAAATAACTTTTTCATGTATTGTTAATTGATCCACTGTTAACTTAACTGTGGACCACTGTTCACTGTTCTTAACACACATAACAAGTTCTTAACATCTTGTAAAGACGTGAAGAGCTAATCTTTGCCAACCTCCACGGAAAAATCATATTACCTTTGACCACCAAATGGTGGTGCAGCCGAGTGGAACTGTGGGAAAGATTAGCCACAAATAAGAGAATCGGTGGATGAGGAAGCAGTAGTTTGTTCCAGTCGCCAGGATAATGTGTTTACTGTTCAGTTATGAACTCTATTTTCTACTATTAATTGTTGTAGAGCGTATATGTTTTGTGCGGTGTTATGCTGTCCTTTGTTGTGACATCCTAGAGAAAAATTAAAAGATGCCCAAAACTTGTGGTCTATTCTTTCGGCTTCAAAATAAACTCTTATATTTAATTGCTGATGTATTTTAGGGTGCATGGAGTGAGGGATTTCTATAGTTCTTAAAGTCCTGAGGTAGGGTACTGATGTTATACAATGCGTATGAGAGAATTTAGAAGTTTAATAATTAGCATAACAACGATTCTTTACATAACACAACAACTTTATTAATGGGAAAAGGTCATATTATTTTTATAAAGTAAATTTTGGTTGCCAACACGGAAAAATATATATGTAAAGATATTTAAATACATAACACGAAAACACGTGGGTATATAGGTAGACAGCGATAGTAATCTGTTACAATCGCAATAAGTTAATCTTGGTTTATCCCCTGGTTCACATAGTACAATGTTTGTTGTCAAAATTGAGTCACCACACTGAGACTGCTATTGCTTTCTAGATTCCGCGTCGCACCAACATGATTTTGCGAAATAAATTTACCTGTTATTTTTATTATGTAGGCAACTGATTTCTGCATGCATTTTTTTGTCTGTTTTTTTCTTTGCTTCTTTTTTCTCATACATTACAAATGATGCACTTTTTAGACATTATAAAAATACTTCCATATTTGTTAATATCTTGAATTGTAATGTCATTATCCCAAAACAACCATTATGTACCAAAATTCAGAAGCTGTTTAACCAAGCATAGATGATGAGCCTCAGATTTCACTGTTGCAGAAAATCTTTATAGATGGGAATGGAACATAGATAACTACCATCATAAATCCTCATTATTAAAATCTGTCGGAAATACTATAATACTAATCAAACAAATAATACTATGGAAAATTGATAACAATATAAATCTATTACGGTATCCATTTTCATATCTCCGAATGACAAATTGAACAAGATTTTGGTTAGATGATAGATGTCAAAGGATCTTTCAACCACAAGAATATGCAGACGAAGAATATAATTCAGTCAAGGAGAAGCAAGCTTTTTACATCAATTTAAAGTCTGTGAGCTTGTAATTTAGTAAACAATAGAACAAAAAGATTTTTTTAGTCACGGAATTATAGAAAAACAACAATGACTTAACGTAATAGTCGCAAGAATCGTCCAAACGTTACGCATCCTTCAATGAAATTTAAATTAATCCGTTTGAAAAATTGCTGTAATTAGATCTAAATTTGTCAGGGAAAAGGAGATGGAAATGCAAGATGAAATACAACCATTTTTTGATAACTATCATTCTTTAACTCATAATATTCTTTCATCATCTTTTAAGCGTAATAATCAAGGAATGTTCATGATATCTACTGAAATCAATCAGAAATTCTCTTATATTTTTTATTTTTCGAGTAAAATTCTGAAAATTTCAAGGTTATGGATACTTTTTTGTGCAGTTGATATAAAATGAAGGAACTGTAGTCCATACTCACCCCTTATCCATTTCATAAGATAAGCATCAGTATGAAGTGTTGTTAGCACATCAGCAACGTTTTTCTTGAACTGAAAAAAAATCGATTTCAATAAAGCACTTTCAAAGATTTTTTTAATTGAAAAATTAATAGATATATTACCATTTTGAAAGTCACGTTCTATTATTTTGATCTGATTTCCGATTTTTTTTCCTTTCCCTTTAATTTATTTGTATTTTTAAGAAATCATACAAAAAGAGGAAATTGCTTTATGCCTTTTAACCTTCTCTATAATAAGTATGTAGAAAAAAAATATTATAATTTTCAAAATTTTCGATTTTTATATTTCAATAAATTTTGTCTTTCAGACGTCTTTGAGATAAGAAAACTATTTCTTGAATTATGATTTTGCGTCTATTTCTTACTCTATTTGCCTGAGAACAGGATAAATCAAAAATGCTAACTAGACAGATGAAATTTAGTATACACAAAATTTATAGATTATAATCATATTTTTAGATTTATATTTGTAAGAAGCCGTCCGAATACTATTAACATGGTAATTACGAAACGAAAAGAGCTCAATAAATTAAATTTGGTTTGCAAATTCAATTTTAAAAGCAAAGATAAGTGTCAAATTAGGAACCAACTCTATCAGGAATTGATCGTCTATCTGTCAATACTTGCTCAAACATAAAAATAAATACGATTATTTAAAAAAGCAATGATCTAAATATATGAAATTTGGTACAGAACTTTCAAATTACGAAAACAATTCTGTGTTAGATCTTGATTTAAATTGGTTTAGAAAAAAGCTGTTCAAAATTTCGGTTTTCTGTTGTTTGTGTATTAACTGCATTCTGATATCTAAATTGCCAAAGGCAGCCCTGTAATAGACACTTTCGTAATTATTAATTGGTAATGGTATGTTGATCAGGTATATTTTTTAGAGTAAGAAAAAATTTCAGAGAGACAACCTTTTTTCTATTTTATATTAACCATCAGCATCCCCGATATTAGAGCTATAAATAATCTTCTCAGTTAAGTTTAAAGTGAAAGGCACAAATATAAAAAAAGTTAAAATAAATAGATGTCACAGAAAGCATGACCAATAATTAAAATAATAAATGAAAAGAAGGATTGACAAAACCCCTCTGTATACATATGTAATAAGTTAAAGTTTTCTGAAATTTATATTAAACTTTATTTTTTAAGCTTTTATAAGCTTATAAAATAATTTAAATTATAACCTTATTATTTATAATTTTTTAAAATGAAATTTATTTTTTAGAAATTTATTTGATAAGTACTTAAAATTAACTTTTTAATAGACAGCAAATGGAGAATCTAATTTAGATTTATTATTGTTTGAAGTCATCTTAAAAGCAAATAATATTGCTTCGGATAACTTTCAAAAATTAAAATTTAATAAATATTTGCATTAAATAATTAAAATAAAATAAAATCTATTCTAATGTTTAAAGCAGCTTAAGTTATTATTTTCATTTGAGAAGGACAATTAGTAAATGAAATCAAAGAGAAAGAAAATTATTTTGCAATTTTAATCTTTAAAATTTTAATTTACTCAAACTGTACCAAAATTAGAAAAAAATTTAATTGAGTTGAGAACAAATTTTCATGCACAGTATTTTTTCAAATAGAAATAAGTAGGAAGATGGATTTCTTACATATAGCTTTTATTTCAGGAAACTAAATTAAAATAATACTAGCTGAAAAGGGAAAAAACTAAAGAAGAAGAATAAATAAAATAAACAAATGTTAGAATTATTAAGGAATTATGGGACGACAGAAGAATCGTCTGCAATCCAATCAAGTTAGAAACACTGTGGAATTCTGGGAGCATAGAAGAATTATCTGTTATTCAATCAATTTCTTTCTATAACTAGAGTTCTTGTTTGCATATTTATTATATATTCGTGAAAATATTAAAAAGAAAAAAACTTATTATAGAGACTATAGATAAAATGTGTAATATTTTTATATTTGGCTAACAATTCAATTATTATTATTATTATTATTATTATTTACAAATTATTACTTACATTTTAAATTTTTTTCTTGCAGATTTGGAATTCCATAAGTTTTGAAGGTATAAACACATCTTGTTCGAATACTAAAGAATGTATATATTTTGAATATATATAAATATATGCGGATGTAATTTTTATGTTCAATATCTGTTGACAGACATGTATTTAACACACATATTTCAATTCAATAACTGAAATTTTTCAAAAATTTCCCCTTTGATTGGCTAATTGATCAATTTATTATATAATGGTCTGATCATAAATGATAATACAGTGACATTTCCGGTTGAAAAGGCAGAAAGAAAACTCTTTAGTCCTTATTTTTTAATATCTTTTATGAATCTGATTTCCTCTTATTCCATGTTAAAAAACAAGGTTATTGAGACTCGATAGTGTAAATTGAAAATCATTAAAAAAGAAAAATTCTTTTTTAAAGTTTTAAATCAGAACTAAGAAGCATCACCACGACAATCATTTTCAAAATAAAATTAAAATTTAGTATATTTAGTTGAAAACTTACTTAACAAAAATATTATTAAAATCCAAATTTCATAGTAAGGTTATTATAATTACTTTGTAGCTTTGTATATTTTATTTAAGTGTTAATGAAACTTTCATTTTATTTTATTTTCTTGATATCATATTTTATTGAATTAACTCTAATTTAAAGTGAAAATCAAATTAAAAATAATATTACTTGTTTACTTTAATAAGCATTAGATGCTTAATAAACTTGAAATATTCTCAAAAATCTGTTTCATGCATTGAATAATTATGTATTAAATCAGTTAAAAATGTTAGGCAATATAAATTGTAAAATAAATATTAAGTAAATTTGTATTTATTTTTAAAATAGAAAGAGTATAAATTGTAACTTTGCATAAATAAATTTTGGAAATGTATGCAATTTCTTGTATACGGTAGTCCAAATTTTTGTTATACATCTCTGAAATTTTAATCTTACCTGTCTCAGTAGTTCTTTTTCTGAGATTGTAGGTTTTCTTTTAAAAGCTTCCATTTTATGATAATCAAGGATTCTAAAAAAAGGAACTTTTGTTTTATTACTTATAAAAATAGTATTATATAT
>JAOUZG010001441.1:1640894-1654033 GCA_026289955.1 Argiope argentata | reverse complement strand
TATAAAACCACGTACTCAAAATGACATTTTTTAAATGTTTTATTTGCCGTAGCCATTAACTTTTTTTTATTAGAGCTTTTGTAAATGTAATGGGAATTCATTATTAAAAGCTGATTTTTTTAAATGTTCGTGCAGATAATAAAATTTCTATTTTTCGCCTACGGATTTTTGTTGACGCCAGAAAACCTCATTCCTAAAACAATATCATGTTCTGACATGATAATAATCAATTAATTAAATGCATCATAAATGCCTAATGCGATATTATCGTATAAAATTGAGTCTATATTTTTAAGAAGATTTCGGCTTGAGTCCCATGTTCCATTCGATTGATAAATAATCTTGTTAGTTTATTTTCCTTCTGAAAAGATGTCATAAATTACATCAGTACAATTATCGGAGATATTCTTTTCCTTTTACATATAATCTGCATAAAATTATAAATAATTCCAAGAAAAGAAGAAAGGAAAGATAAAATAATAAAAACAAATTAATTCAATTTTAAAAAAATTATGTGATTATAGGCATGATTGAGTTTTAAAATCTGTTATCTGATTTATTGCAGAATTAGAAAGAGCACAAGTGTGAAAGTTTTAATAGACATTTTATTTAAAAAATATATAAGTTTTATTTATAAAGTTGAGTTATAATATTGTATTTATAAAGTGAGAGTTGTATTTATAAAGTGTATTCATAAACTTTTTTTATAATTTTAGGAACATATTTGTTTAGTACAATTCCGCATTCAATAGGCCTGGAGATTTAAATTTCGGAAAAATCACGTCTGAATGTGTTCACAAGATTTTAAGTAATTGGAATTTATACATAATTATTAATATAGAGCTTGACTTGAATGTTAAAAAAGTCTTCAATTTTCCATTTTTTTAGATTATAAAATATGAGTGATTAGAATTTAAGTATAATTAAGTATATTTTTTTAAGTGATTAGAATTTATGCATAATTATTAATGCAGACCCTGATTTGAATGTTAAAAAAAATCTTCAATTTTCCATTTTTGTAGATTATTAAATGTGAGTGATTAAAAGTGATTAGAATTTAAGTAAGTATATTTTTAAGCGATTAGAATTTATGCATAATTAATGATATAGACTTTGATTTGAATGTTAAAAAATCTTCAACTTTCCATTTTTGTAGATTATAAAATATGAAATCAAGTTTCATAAAACAATACAATTTTCAAAATTATTTTATTTTCAGATAATATGAAAATTTAAAAAATTAATTTGGATTTTGGAAATCACCCGAATTGAAAAACCATGTTTATTACTTTCATTTAATGCAGGTAATTAAATAAGTATAACGTAGTTTTATTTTAAAAAACATTTAATATTCATTATTTATGTGGTTTTATTCTCCCAAGTATTTTTCTAGTTCTAGAATAAAACAGCTAATATAAACTAACTTTATGAGGGTTCAGTTTCAATTTATTGTTAAAGGAAACTATTTTACAAGCAATAAAATTTTTTATTACCATGTATATGCATTAAATGGTTGTTTTATGCTCAAAAGGTTAAAAAAATTATACTGTTTTGTTTTAAAAATATAAAAATGAGAAGTTTATTTGCCAGTTAACTTCGAGTATCACAGCCAACTATATTTTAAAAGGGAATCTGTAATATCTTACGCACAAACAAAATCATAAAGCTTTTTTTTTTGTAAAATAAATGTCTTTATTTAAATAATGTAATCACTCTAGAATTGAAAATATTTAAAATAGAAATTTTCTTATTAGCAAACTGATATTAATTATATTATTTTAGAATTTTTCTTCTTACGAAGTTGAAAGTGTCATTTGCTGTTCGGTAAGTAAATTTTACAAATGATATTTTCTTGGACAAACGATTTTTTTCCAATCTATCAGTAATGTATTGCCATAGAAACGAGCTCAAATTGTTAGGAAAAAGAAAATGCAGGGATTTTTTTTTTCAAAAGTTAAAATCATTCCAATTTTAATAAAATCCTTCATATGAGTATTTTATGTATCGGTTTTTCTATAAAATATTGTGCAAAAAGCATTTTCAGTAATTAAAACAAATTTGACATACTAAAGGAATAAATTTTTTTAAATTGTTAAAAATTAAGAATACTTTGATATTTCAGCAAAACTTTCTTATATCAAATGTTGCATGTATTTAGTTTGTTGTTCAAAACAGATCTAACTTCAAAACATTGTCCAATAATTTATACTAACACAATAATGAGTTTTAGAAAAATACAGTTTTAGGATTATTTCTTTATGTTTTTTAAATGAAAATGCCTTATGTAAAAATTTGATCGTTGAAGTTGTTTTACTGTTACAAAGTAAACTCTAATTTGCGAGGATCAAAACTAAATCAAACTACAATCTAGTGAAATATTGCGTTTAATTAAACATAATAAATACTTCAAGATTTGGTATGACATGTTTGTGAGAAATCAGAATTTGAGATAAAAAACTTCTGATATTGATATTAAAAATAGTTGGAAAATAATAAAGAATATTTTGTAAAGTGCATACATGGTTGATAGGAATTTATATATTTATTTCTTCTTATTATTATTGTATTTTGGATCTACAAAGCAAAATAATAATTTAAAAAATTCATGCTCAAAATTACAGAATTGAAAATAAACTCAATAATTTATAAACTTGAAAAGACTGATTCTATGCAATTGTGATATATTAAAAAAACATTAAAAATATAGTATTTATATATTAAACTATATTCAACTATATTAGTTAAATTTTATTTAAAACACGTTACCTTTACAATGGAGCCAGCAGTGCCTTCTACAAGATCCTTTCTTGCTCTCTGACTTTTACTACAGAGCAAAGAACTGCTGTCCGCGAAAACCAACCAACCAGGAGAATGTATACAATGGCGAAATTCTCGCCAACTGACCCTGAAACTTTTAATTTGCGAACGGACTTCCACGAAGATAACTTGGAATTAGTAAACTACTTGCGTGCGGGTTCTAATTTCTTTAAAAACCAATCTTAGCTGTTCTTCTCATATTGTTCTTTCCCCTTTTTCGAATATCATTTAAGCCCAACTCTGACAACACGTTATTGTTTTTCCAAGAGGAAAAAAGGTTTCAAAAATTGAGTGAGTTACCTATATGCTGATAAGGGAAAATGAAACCTAAATAGTCCCTCTCACTCCACTTTCCCTTAAAAAAAAGAGGCGGAAATTGTTTCGATTTCTTCATGCTGGTTAAAAAAATGTATGTAGCTATGATTTAGGAAAGTTATTGTTTAGTTCAGACTTAGAAAATCTATTAACGTAATTTGGGTACGTAGTTTCCATTTTTTTTGGATTTTTTTAGAATCTGATTACACTGATTTTTACTATTAGATATAATAAGTAAATATTTATCTTTACCTCAAGATCTAAAAGTAAAAATTTGATCATAATTAGTAACATGAAAGTTTCTGTTAATTTGAATAAACGAACATCCTTATTATTTTATTAATAACCGTTTCCTTTGGAGATCTTCTTTAAAACAAAGGAAAATATAATATTAATAATATAGTTTAAATAAATTTTGATTTTTCTTGGGCAACGCATCCCTTCAATAAATTTAGCTTTTTGATAGTTTAAGTATTATCTGAAAGTTATAAAATTAGTTTAAGGAAAGAAATTTAATTTATGGAAATAATTATATGCTGAAGGTTAAATATTATATGCACGGTGTAATATTACATCTATTAATATTTTACCATTTCATAATTAATCTGATGTTTTTACTATAATTTTTCATGCAATAGATGTTTAATCCCGCTCAATAAGAACCGATGAATTTTTATAGAAGAATGTATAGACATTTTATATTGAATACCTGATCTTCCCTGAGGTAATGTTCGTTTGCCAATTGATTATTTTTTTTGAATAATTCTGTGTTTTTGATATTGCTTTATAAATATTAAGAGAACTGAAATTGCATCCTTTTGTGATTTCAGGAAATGCAATTTTAGATATATGCTAAAAAAATAAGATAATTTAATGAAAATAATATCTTGATATTATTCTTTTTAAAAAGAAATTAGCCAGCATTTATAAGACGAATAAGATAAAGAACAATAAATGTTGATAAATACTTTATGGGGGGTATCTAAGGAAAACTTTGTTTACTGCTGATGAAGCACATTATTATTTCTTCTTATTTATTATTCAATTCTAATATTTTAATATATTTATTAATAATTCATTGCAGAAATGAAGTTTCAACATTCATTTTAATAGCATAATTTCCCTTTTATCTGTATTTTTATTTATTTTGTCTTCTATTTTTAAAAATATTTCTTCTGTTTCGCATTTTGAATTAAGTTTTCTTGCTTTATTCTCCCTCTTCGTATGTAAAAATAAATTCAAACAATATATCTATTTATATCCATATCTACATCTCTCTCTCTCTCTCTCTCTGTGTGTGTGTGTGAAATACAAAAAAAAAATGAAAGTAGGACAATAACAAAAGTAGGGATAGACCCAAAATTAAAAGAAATCCGGCCTCATGATTTTCTCAAGGTTTCTTCTGTAAAACCATTTACAGAAAAAAATTTTTCTTTTTTTGGAATCCATCAGGCAAGGATTCCAAAAAAAGAAAATTTTTTTTTCTGTAAATGGTTTTAACTATTGTCTAAAAGGAATCAAATTCCCCTTTTTTGGAATCTCTTGTCCGATGGTTTCCCTTGAGAAAATCACGAGGCCGGATTTCTTTTGATTATTGGTTTTTTCATTTAGTTTATTCATACTTTTGTTATTTTTCTACTTTCAATAAAAAAATTACAAATATATTTTAAAATAATGATAAAAAAAAGAAAGAGGCATTTTTATGAGAATCGATTTTTGATTTTTATTACGTGTGCACCTACACATTCATCTTTTTATTAGTAGTAGCAATACAGACATGGGAAGTTAGACCCAATTACGATATTAAACCAAAATTTTCAAAAATAAAAAATGAATTAATTTGAAAATTTGGAGTATGGAATAATTTGTTTACATTATTGCGTAATAATGTTTTATTTATGATACAGAAGTGTATTATTACATTTCAGTATCTATAATATCATATAATATTACATAATATCGTTCAATATTAGGAAAAAAATACTTCAAAAATTCCAAAATGTATTATTTGATTGGATTATAGAGGGTTTTTTTTGCTAGTTTTAATATATGTAATTGGGAAAGTATTATGACATTTATAAATTTTACAATATTATAAAAATGTTACATGCTGCTTTGGTTATGCATTTCCCAGCTTACATGCACTTTATTTATTTATTTTTTGATATTATTCACTTATACACATATTTGTTTTTAAATATTGAAACATAATAAGATATTTAACTTGCCTAATTTATATTGATTTACATTTATAGCAGACAATAAATATACCTTGTTCAGAAATGTGTATGGCACTTGCCAAATAATCAAATAATTTTCTTTTTTTAAAACCGAGTTCCTAAAGACCTAAAAAATTAAATTGAGGCTTTCTTATTTTGATAAGTCTTTTTATCAGTTTTATATAATTATTTAAATATAAATAAGAAACCATCAAAATTTAAAATGATTTTATTTTAATTATTTTTGATGTCCATTTCAATTTTTTTCCCAAATAATAATCATTTTAAGAATTTATTTCTTTGGAGCACTGCAACAATTGATGAAAATAAATTAACGTAATCTTTATGTAATGGGTGCAAATTAGCATTATTTGAATAAACATCCCAATTAAATGGCCAGGACGATATGCTCGTATCCATCCCCTGTTCTCCGATCTCTAAGATGATACTTTACCGTAAGACCATCATGGAATTCACGAAAAAGGTACTGGCATTACATCAAAACTATGAAATGAATTCAAAAATTTCATTTATTTAAAGTAAACTTTTGAAGTTTAATTATGAAATATTCTTTAATGAAGTAAAAGAAATATTACTAGAAAGATAGGTTAATTTTTCATGTCCGACATGAAATGGAACAAAAAGTTTGGATGCTGAACTTTTTTTTACATTAAACAGATATTTTTTTAAAAGATAGATGTTAATTATTAAAATGTATAATACGATTCACAACCATTCTCTTAAAAAATTGAAGGAAATTTTAGATTCATTTTTATGCAAATTTATTTTATAATAAATTTTCCTTATTTATATAAAGAATTTTTAAAAAATCTTTATATAAATGTAAAATTAATATGGATTTCTAGTGCTACTCATGTTTTCGACAATGGAATTTCCAAGATCTTTCTGGAAGTTTCAATGACCTTTTTTCTAGGAAATTTTGTTGTGTCTTCGTATTTTCCTCAAAAAGCTCCATTTGTGTTTGGAAGTGCGTGTTAGAGGAGGTCAAAGCATTGAATATACTTCCCTCTCAATTTAAAAACTTATATTTTTAACTCGATTTTTGCAAAACTTTTGTTTGATATTTTTCTTATCCAAGGATCATTTAAAGGAAAATTTGGCGATGCTTCTTGAATTTATTTATTTTACTAAATTTGTTGCTCTCTTTCCAGACTCACATATTCTGGTATTCTATTACTACTGTTGGAATATCACAAACAAAATGTAGCTGCTATTTTCATGCATAAAGTAGAACAATTCCCTCGTTGCTGTGGATTTATTTCTGCTATAATTTTATGATCTATAGGAGGTATTTAAACAACCCATTGTTTTTAAATCCAAGACTTGTGATCGTGCATTACAGAAAATTTTAGCAATATTTTATGTTTAGAATGTTCTCTTCTGATCATATCTAAAATGTTGCTACTTAGGGGGTAATTGTTTACTCTTTGTTATCATTTTAAACAATTCGGAGAAACCGTGATTTGAAAAAATAAGTTAAATTCTAGAAAAAGAATTGTTTAAAAATTTATTCCAAGCACCTTTTAGTGATATGTTCTTTGATCATATCTACAGTATTGCTGCTTTGAGGATATTCGCTTCCTCTTTGCAATCAATTTTAAAAATTCAGATTCACTTTAATTTGGCATATTAGCAAATTAAATACTGGAAAAAGAGTGATTATAAGTTTCTTTAAACGATATGTATTCAGAATTAATTGAGTATCGTATACAATTTCGATACATTATCTTAATTTGTATGATTTGTGAATTAAGTAAGATGCCACATCTGACAATTTTTATTAAAATTAACCGTCAATGCTTTTAGATTTAAAAAGGGTTACCCGAAAAAGAAATTCAATTTAATTGGAAGGTTAATTTGGAGGAAGAATCAAACAAGTAAAGAAATCTTTTATGAGCTCTTACATTATATTGTCACGTATTTGAGGAAAATGTAGTCAGGGCAATAGAAATGAACACACTCAAGACTTTATTATTTTCTCTAGATCTTTGAAAAACTACTTATATACATTTGAGGAACATTCCAGACTTCCCAGTAGGCTTGCAGAAAATTGGGAACTTAAATGTACATAATCAACAGAGATTTGCATAGTTAACATAAATATAACATAAAAAGAAATGAAACAAGAGTTATTATTATTATTTGGCAACTTATCTCGCCTGTATTCGAACCCACAACCTTCCGCTCATGAGCCTGCCGATTAAACGGCGGAGCCACGATGTACTCAAGAGAAGCAATTTTTGCTACAATATTAACCTTTTGCAGTCCGAAAAATAATTAGATACATTATTATTCACCTAATACAAAGTTTGGTATATTGCTATGAAGAATAAATGTACATAATTCTTTTAAGTAGAATATCTTCGAAAAATTAATCTACACCTCTTAACCTTTATGTAGGCGTTTATAACAACTAAATTTAATAAATAAATAAATGAAACGTCGAAATGATGCACATTCTTGAATGGCGAGTCACACTCGACATCGGACCGCAAAGGGTTAAAAGAGTGTCATGTTGTAACATTTTTAGCTGTCCCCAAACCATCTTATAATTTTATCTATAATGTAATTTCTTTTATTCATTCGTCGTCACTTCATCATTTGTTGCACAGTTCTTCAATATAAATATAAATTTCAAAAATGATAGAAATATCATGAGTAATTAAAAAAAATTTCTTACCTTGAAATTCTATTAATGTTGTATCTAATATAAAAGTAGTGACTACCTGCAGTAGCTGAAGTTACATATGGAACCATTACTATATATTGACATAAAGGGGGCAAACATATAAATGGGTTCCCTTGAGTTTAATTTAAGCTGGTAAACGATATATTAATAACAAAATAAGATGACTAATATAAAAAAGCCCTTTTTTTTGAAAATAGTTCGTAAATTTAAAAATCCTGCTTTGTTCTGAATTCAATCGATAAAAATGACTAAAAGATTCCTAAAGTTGAAAAAAAAAGTCATACCCTTTCACATGCAATTAATTAAGGAATTGGTCACATCATTTGAAACTCTTGAAAAATATATATCTTACGATGAACTTTTTTAAATTAAATTTAGTAAAAAAAATTATTTAGAAACAGTAAATTGTTTTAATTTTTGTTAAATATATATTCTAATTTTAGTGTCGTTCAGGTAAAATATATTATAATTTACATTTAATTTAATGATTTCGCATTTAGATAGTTTTTCTGGAAAATTTTGACTCAATCGCATTTATATACCGATCTCAATATAAACAAAATAATTTATAGTTGATGAGGTTATCCTACCATTTTTTCTGAAAGTTCTGGAATTTTCAATTTGGCGAAGTATCAATAAAATCTATCAATTCGATTGTCGTTATCTTACACACTTTGTTCTATTCCATAAGATTTATAAAGCTGTTTAATTTACTCCATGTTGTCGAAAACATTGTGAATGAAGGAATAAAACCTTACCAATTTTTAAAAAAAAATCAAAAAGATTAACAGGAAGGTTTTTACCAAGTAAATTTGACAAAGAAATTGAAAAGATTTGAAAAAAGTGCAAGAACTGTACACTGTAACATGAGCAGTCACACAAAATGTGGTGAACGGAGATTTGACAGTTGCATTGCGAACACATTGGTGCTTGTTCGCCGAGCAAAAGACGAACATGAGTGAATCTGGTATGACCAATGCGTAGGCCTGTTAAAAGGGTAACTGCGTTTCTATTGCTTAATGAAGGCCAAGATTGCAAAAGTGATTTCACAGCATGGAGTTGGTTCTCCATCTCTAAATCCCACTCTGTTTGCCATTTCGAGTAAAGAATCATTTTAACGCTTTTTTTAAAATCTGGCAGTTTTTTTTGGCAATTTGCATCCCACCAAGGTTTGCTGTGTATCTTCTTAACACCAGATGTCTTTGGAATTAAATTACCTGCTGCTTCAATTAATGTATGAATTACATGATTTAACGGTTCCTCTACAGTGGGAAATATAATTATTTCAAAACTGATGTTAGCTTAAGAGGTGAATGTTTGCCATTTTGCTGCATTTAGAACATATTTAGGAGCGAGGAAAGAATTGATTGGATGAGACCCTCTGTCCCATAAAATTAGAGGAAAGTGGTCACTATTGTACAAATCATTATCTACAGTCAACTTGAAATATGGTAACAGAGATACAGATCTATTGACTAGACCAACTGAATTGTCTCTGATGAAAATGCCTTTTTTTCATCAGAGTTTAAAGGACATAAATTGTTATCTGAGAGAAGTTGTTCCATTTGCAGATCACGTGAATTTTCATCAGGACTTCCCCTGAAAGGACTATGGCTGTTAAGGTCACCCAAAATGATAAAGGGAGATGGAAGTTGACAGATTAAATTGTTCAGGTCTGCTAGCTTGATCTGTTTACTAGGAGGTAAATAGGAGGCTGAAAACGGTAACTAAGGTCTGCATCTGTTGGCGAATAGCCACAGTTTGCAGATTTATACTAAGATTTAAAAGAATCGATAGTATATGTGGGGCTGAAAGAATTGAAACTTCACCAGAAACTCTGTTTTGTGCATGGTGCTTTTCAAAGATTTGGTACTGGCGATAGTATTCCTATCAGTCTTAAGATGCGTTTCTTAGAGGGAAATGCATGCAAGGTGGTACTTATTAATAAGGGCACCCAGTTCTGCATACTTGTTTTAAAAAACCTTTTCAATTTCACGAGACAAGTGTAGCCCTGATTTTTTTAACAAGTGTAGCCCTGATATTCATCTCTTCGAACACCGTTGCATTCCTTAAGACAACAGAAAAGGATTGCAGTTTCAAGAAAATATCACGAGAGTGTATTAGAATTGCAACAGAAGGGTGGATTCAAGCGAAAAATGCGTTTTTATATTAAATCTATGCAAAGCACATTTAGAAATATTTGAAGACGTTTGTATCCGGCATTCTGACAAAGGGGCGCAGCGTCTTTTCAGTGATTTGGGAGTCCGTTGTTCGAGTCCCTGTTGGGCATGGCTGCTCTTTTGTGTTCTGTCTGTAAGGTGTTTGAATGTGCCCCTGTGTAAAAATTAGCTATGCAAGCGAATGTGATGATGCCCTATTTGGGGCTACCACAAAACAAGAGACACTGATTAGGCTTAAATCGCTGATTACCTCAGCGAGCTTGTCCATGGAAAATTCTATACGAAACAACAAACAACAACACGATATTTATATCATCCAATAAAACTAATATATAAATTACAATCACTCCCTTTTGCATGTCATTTTAAAAATTTATCTAAAAATTTTCTGTTTAATTAATTCTTTTATAACGATTTCTTTTTACGATGGAATTTTTAAAAAAAGAAAAAGAATAAATATCGGAAAGTTTAAATTAATCTGTTTTTCTCTTTTCATTTCATTAGGAAAACAGCTAATGTAACTTCCCAAACATTTCCGAAGATGATAAACGAAATGGAAGACAATGCAAAGACGCTTTTAAGACATTTTTATTTAGAATGAGAAGCCTAAGCTTTCAATTACAATTTAATAAGCATAAAATTTCCATTCATGCAACTGTGTCGGTTTACGTTTTTATAAATATATCAATCAGTTGCTTTAGATTTTTTTTGCATTAAAGCATTAATTTTTATTTCTCACAGAAAATTTTAACAAAAGCTAGAATTTACAACTTAAGATAATCCTAAAAAAGCATGATTTGTTGTAATAATTGATTGTTTATTACATTTTTTTAAGTAAGTTACAGATTTGCTGCTCTTTGGAAATATAATTCGAAAAATAGCTGTCTTTAAAACAAGGATTCAATTCTGTACCCAGAATCTCAGAAGTTATGAAAAAGAAGAAAAAAATCCGAATGTGAACTTTATGTAAAAATAAAAAAAAATGTATAACTTGTTAAAAATACATTGGGATATAAAAAATGACCTTCAAATGCTTTTTTAAACGCAATTTGGACACAGATAACTTTTTTTCCAAGAATTCAGAAAGAGGAAGAGTGAGAAGAGGAGAGAGGAAAAAAAAAAACTGTATATTTATGGGCAATTAAAGTCAGTGAAGTGCTAGAATGGGTATTTTTCTCGAAAATAATGTGCTTCAAAGGAAAAAAGGGAAAATTACAAAAGCACTCGACATCACTTTAACAAAATGGCATATTATGGACAAAGTAATATTGCCACAGAGTCGTCGTTGTTGTTCATAGTAAAATACTTACCATATTTTCATTTTTTTTTCTTCAGAAGCTCATTTTGTTCACTCATGTAAAAAAGTAGAACAGCATTATCGCAGAAACAATAGAATGGGGCTCTAGCCTTCGCGGAAAACCTTGATCGCAACGATTTTATTTGTTGCTCTTACCCTTCGAATTTTAACTTATGTTTTGGCACTTATAAAAAAGGCTCATTATTGGATTCTAAGTATGGAGTGATGTAGTTAATTGATGGGATATTATAGTCACGTGGTAATCCTCATTGCGTATAGTATGGTACTGTAAGCATTTTCTGACGACATGTTTCTTTCCTTCTTTAAAAAAAACCCCAATGGAATTAAATTAGATTAATATTGATTCCATATATTAGTATTAATACTAGAATTATTGCATCTCTTATTTCAATATTTACTGACTCTATTAATACTCGCCATAGTCTGTTTTAATAAAGAAAAAATGCCTTTTTATATTGTGAATTTATTATTTATATAAAGGTTGTCCATGATTAATCGAACCCTACTTTAAAGTTATCTACAGGCGAAACTATTGTTCAGAAAGTTATGGAATTTTGTGTAGGACATAATGAACAATGGAAATTTATTTGAATGAATAAAAATAGTTCAAAATTTCTCCACCAGAGACAGTTTTTAAAAAATGAATAACACATTTAGCTTATTTTTGACAAATTTAATTACAACAAAATATATTCAACATGGCGGCCATCATTTTAAGTTACCATCTGGAATCGTAAGATAGCATGTTTCACTGTTGACCGTAGTGTGTTCTGGGTAATAGTAAGAACATGCTGTGATCAGGCAAAGGTTTTGGATAATCACGACTCACCAGAGAGATATAATACCAGATGTTTTAAATTTCCCCAAAGCCTAAAGGCACATGGATTTAGGTCTGGAGACCGAAAGGCTATAAACAAGTTTTGTTGTAATTAAATTTATCAAAAATAGATTAAATATGTAATTCATTTAAAAAACTATCCCTGGTGAAAACATTTTGAATTATTTTTTTTGCTCAAACAAATTCCTATCCTTTCATTAAGAACTATAAAAAAATTCCTAACTTTCTGAGCAATAGCTGATTCCTCTTGGCGTCACCGCCCTGCTTGTTTTTTCTTTGTGTCCTCAAGGAAAGTATATAATATATGATGTTTCTTATTATAAATCTACCGACTACTGATATGTTCTCGGCCTTTTATTTTTTCTTGCTAATATTTGATTATTTATTATTGTGTATAGTTCAATTTATTTTAATCAATTATTCAATTTATTTCTTCTTTTTTATAGAATTTTATTATTGTGAGTATATTTATTGTTTTTTTATAGTTATCATTTGCGTTTGTATTCACAAAATGTGATGCCTTTTTTATACTTTGGGGTGTGGAATTTTTCGGGTCACAAAAGGGTTAATTCTTTTTAGATATTAGGCAAAACTTTATACAAAAAGAAATGCCACCTTTTATTGGAATCCCTGCCTGGTAGTAACCCTTGAAATAGTTATCACCCTGGATTTTTTTCTTATTGGTTTTACTTTTGGTTTATTCCTACTTTCCCTATTGTTTTATTCTCTCTCTCTCTCTCTC
>JAOUZG010001441.1:1587462-1640884 GCA_026289955.1 Argiope argentata | reverse complement strand
TTATTCCTACTTTCCCTATTGTTTTATTCTCTCTCTCTCTCTCTCTCAAAAAGTTTCCCATTCTATTTAGAGTATAAAATGGGAATTTTTAAAAAACTTTTGAAAAAAACCACCAAACAAAAATATTTTTACATCATTTCGAAATTCGAAAAGTTGTCTTTATAATGACATCTATTTACTTTTTGTACTACTTTTCTCTGTTTGTAAACAATTCTTTACACGAAGTAAATTCAATGTTTTATCACCTTAATTTTTGCTGAAATGTTTAAACCTATTTCAGCTTTTAATTAAATCAATCACAAGTTTATTCTTCTATTAATGTTAATTTATTGAATTAAAGTAAAAAAATTGAATATACTCGGGCAATAAAATAATACATATTCAAATATTTGGCTTAATTTTATCTCGTATTTTAACATGATTTTTTTAAACTTTTGGTTGAGGTATAATAAATTTTTTCCATTTTAGTTTATTTTCATTAATTTATTAAATTTGATAAGTGTTTTGCATTATTATGAGTGTGTAATAGCTTAACTGAGATTGTCGTTAATTCCAAATCTTCAGACTAATAGATGGATTCGACGCCTGAAAGTAGGATTTGTACTCCCATTATTGTCTCGCATAACATACATATTTTTAACTTGTAATCGCTCTATTTTGTATGAGATGGTTTCCATTAATATTTTTCAGTCTTATAAAACAGAGAATAAAATAAATACATTCCGTATTAATATTAGTTCATTCCATATTTATCTATTACATAGCATACCAAATTAGTTTCTACCTGATGTTGAAAACTGGTTCATGGCAATGGACCAGAATAAATAAAGAAAATTTTATGGCAGTTTACAAGTTAGACCTTAGGTGGTTAGAGCAAAACAAGAATTTTCTCTAACTTATTAAATTTATTAGATAAACAATGAATAGATTCACTCGAATCTGCATTAGGACTGTTTGTGAAGCAAACTGCATAATTTTGAAGCGTGATCAGAAAATTAGGATGGCATCTGAGGTATCAAGCAGCTTTCCAAGTTTTCATTCCGCATTACAGCTTGGAGGGTGCACTTAAGATCTTTATACATGGCAAGTCCTTAGAATGCCTAGATCTCGAATCCACGATTTTTATCTGCGTTAGACATAGCTCGCTATCAGATTACACTGATCAGATGATAAATTTTCCGAAGCTCACCATATATGGAATAAATAAAATAAGCAATATTAAATAAATAAAAAAAAAATAATTTAATAGAAAAGACTTGAAACAAACAAACAAACAAATTAAGTAAAAAAAAGACTTTATACGTTTTATGTCTTTTACCCATTTCATATTTATAAAGACAAAATCGATTTTTTTTTGTGATTGAATTGTCATTCATTTTCTGATATGATAGAGTTTTGAAATGTTGTATAGTTATGCAGCCTCGATGTCAACACACTCTTCCTTTCTTTTCCCCCAAAATTTTCATTAAATTGATTAATTTACTATAATTTGTATTTCCTCTGATAGAGAATTGGAGAACAATAGAATTGAAGAATGCATAATGGATTTCAAGATTCCATAATGCATTATAACGAATTACAAAATGAAAACTAAAGAGTATAAAACACTTAAAATAATAAAATTATTTTTTAATACAAGTTTTAATAATATTAAACCTACTTTTATAAAATTATTTTAAAATATAATGGTTAAAAAAAGATAAAATATTTGAAAGTAAATAAATACATATTCTGATCACAATTAAATTATTTCTAATATGTCAATCATTTCTGTGCATTCAAACTGTTGTTTTAATTAAAAATCTTAAATATTTTTTTATATATTACTTCATTTATTGATATTTAAGGAATATATTTTCGAAGAATTTAGTTCATATAAATTTGCAGACTTTGGAGTGGGTAATTTAGGGCCTTTTAAATGTTGTCTTCAACCAAATATTGGGCCAATGCACACGTAATCGAAGCAATAAAAATCAAACGCAGCAAAAAATGAATCCATTCATCATTTAATGATGTTGTGCGAATTAAAATTTATTGCTAAAAATGAAATTTGTTAATAGACTCATGCATTACGAACTTGAACTCTTTTATTTATTTCTGGAGTATTTCCACGTGATGTTGAAGAATAGTGTGTGGCAATGGACCAGAACAAAGAAAGTTTTATGGCATTTTAAAGATCAAGATTTTGCGTTGCTCTACAGAATAATTCAGTTCTCGAAAGTTACGATGCTTTAATGAGTTCTAATGAACATAAATATCTTATTGTTCTTTTTATCGAAAGAAATAAGACTTAGGATGAAATACTTATAAAATAAAAATGTTTTAAGAGAATCAGGAAAACAGAAGAAAATCGACTTGTTCGAAACCTTGTTTTCTGAGAATGCTACTTTTTTTAAAGACTTATTTACTTTATCTCTCGCATCTTTATTATATAATTTAAAAGTGCTTTTTTAAAAAAATTGTAAATATCTCAAAGTATTGAAAATATGAGGTGCTTCATTAAATTTAAATCAAAAGAATTTCGAATTAATTTTTTTAAATTTTGAAATTCAAATTAGTTTTTTGAATTAGAAGTAATACAATTAGTATAGACTTCACAATTAAATAGACTAGTGAAAATTGCAACAATAAACTAATATTAAAATCTATTAAATCAATGTTATATAGTAAATTTTTAAAAATTTAATGAAATCTAATAAAAAAATAGGGACGAAGATAAATTGATGTAATTTGAAGCCTAATTTAAAACCTTTTTAAGATGTAAATAATTGTTTCAGTATGTACCAGGTTCATTAAGAAAAAAATTTGCGTATAAAGAAGATTATAATGATATTTTTATATCCAGTTTCCGAAATCAAGCTAAAATGTTACACGAGAACTGCAATAGCAATTTTAATGTTTATTACTTTAAAATATTTATTAAATTCTGAGAAGCATAAGTTATAGCTTTTGTTTTCTCATAAATAAAAATTTCATATACTGAGGGTAAGTATAGTAATCTCCGATTTTAAAGTATAATAGATATTTTGATTCTTTATATCCTTTCAATCCTTCCCTCTCGAACGAAGCATTTGACGAATTTCGTCATTATATTAAGTATGCCAATATTATGACAACTGGGTAGAAAATTCTGCCAGAGAACAATAATACAATCAACTAAATTGTAAAGAGCTTATATCGAATTTCATCTGTTTAGCCCGAATTACTTTTATTATCTGTAACGGACAGGCGGACATTTTCCGAAAATGTTATTTTCGAAAATCAGGGTGGTTTAAAACTTAGAAATTAGTTTAAATCTCGTGTTCGAATTTTTTTGGTGATTGCTGTACTTTCTCTATACTACATGTACAAGAAAGTAAAGAGTCATTGATTCATTACGAATTTAAATAAAATCTTCAAAACTTTTTGTTAGGAACTACCCTGAGATATCTATATTTTAAATTTAAGATAAGCCTTTAGACCAGATAGATATTTATATTTTAAATTTAACATATAGTCCTCATAATTTTTCATTTTATAATAACCGAATCAATTTTAAAAGACAGTTTTGTGGATTTTTTAAAATAACGGTATATGGTTTCAGCAAAATTAAATATTTGCTAAATTATCAAACTGGCCTAGAGGGATCTTATAAACTTTTAAAAACTTGGATTTTTTTTGAATGTTAAAAGCAAGCAATTTTATTGTTATAAATTAATGCACTACATTTTTTAAAACATTCTCTTAATTTGTATTCAATAGATAAAAATAAGTTTCATTATTTTTATAACGCCCAATATAATTAATATTGGTTAAATCATAAATAGTTTCTGTTATGGAAATACAAACTATTAAACACATTTTCTTAGAATTTTTCACGCAAATACTCTGAAGAATAAAAAGGATTTTGGTAAAGGTTTAATAAAGATTAATATATAATGGCTAATTTTGTTCTAAATTATTAATTAGATTTCCACATATAAAGTAAACTAGATTTGTGTTGTCATTCCTGTCGAATAAAAATGTTGAAGATATTTCATATTTTTTTCCCAAAAATTATTGATAAACAAATTATTAGTGGCTTTTCAAAGTTATCATGTTTTTTAGTTTACGACAAAAATTAAAATCTATTTAGAGCAAATGATATTCTCTCATTATTATGCATCAATTAGATTTGGATAATGGAGGTTTTGTGTATTTAAATTCAGAATAAATCAATGATATCAACAAAAAACAATTCAACCAATGGGAGGAAAATCAATGAGCAGTAAAATAATTATTAACAATAACTATTATAAAAATATATCGCAATGTTTTCGAGTTTATTATATCATTACTAAATTTTTTTTTGAATTTCAGTAATGATAACAAACGGTATGATTTAACTCAATTGTTGAAACTAATATCTAAATTACTTCAATCAGTTGATAATATTACATGTTTTCTGCTTTTTTATTTTCATCAAAATATCGGAATCGATACTCCTTGTGCTGAAACAAAAAGGATTATAATTTATACATGTTGGATAGTGATTGCTTAGAAATAATCATCATATATTTTAAACATTTACCAATTTATTCTTAAACAGTAATATGATTTTTATACTACAATTGTTTACATTTTTCCTTGATATTTAGGAAACAACGAGGCAAAATGTTTATGCAAAATCAGGTAAATACACATAATAATATATTTTTAGAAAACATCCTGTCATTGGAATATCCAAAGATAATATATTTTTTTTCATTCGTTCGTGCCAATGTCTTGAGATTTACACATTTTATAATTATACAATAACGACAATTTTGAAAGGAAATGAAGACAATTCATATCATAATCTTTAATTGTCTTATTGCCGAATTTTGAGTTTGAGTGTGGTGAACAATCATGATAATTGGGGGCAATAAAAGGTAATCTTCTTTCATTGTATTCAGTAATTTTTAGTTTTATAAATCAAACCTGAGAAAGTAATGACTAATTATTGACAATTAGTCGTCTATCAGTGAAATTATAAGGAAATAAAAATTATAATTGATCGAAATTCAAATAGGTTTTTTTATTGACGTTTTAATGTGTTTTTTTAGCATAAATAAGTTTATGGGGTAATATTGGCATGACGCCATGTAATAAAAAGAAAAAGAATTAGCAAAATGTAAAGGTTATATAAAGTCTGCCACAATTCAATTTGGAAAAAGGATGAAAAAATCATTTTTCATAATATTATAAAAACACATTGAAACTGAGAAAACTACATATGTTTTTATAAAATATCACTTTATCGTTAAAGCTAATTATTTTATTATCATTGCTTTAAAATTTCCTTCGTCTGTTTTGATTTACATATACGTAATTTACAACTGACAGAGGTATTATCAATAAAGATGGATATATTAATTATTGATATTAACAAAAAGAATGAATCTTGTCAAATGCTTGAAGTTAAATTTCCACGAAAGGATAATTTTATTCGAAAAATAAATATTCATTTTCCTTTTTTATAGTAAGATATTAAGTCCCTATAACATAACTTGAAAAACTTGTTGAAATATTTTTTAAATACTGCTATTTGTTCATGCAATCAATTTCATGTTAAGTTCATAATTCTTATGATTGTTAATCTTATGATTAGTTAAAAATTTTAAACTTAAATAAATTATTACAGAAAAAGAAAATACTTTTTATTGGTGTTTCTATTTCTTATTGAATATAGTGATTTTAATTAAAATCCATTCATTGTAAAATTTGAAGAAATATACGCAATTTTTAAAACCAATTTTTTTGCAGGAAAATTTAAAAATCTGATGTAATAAAGTATGCCTATATTTAAAATTTAATATTTTTTTTATAATGGTACAACTTTTCGCATTTTTCAGAAATGAATCAAAACAAAAACTTGGCCTCAAAAATTTTCAACCGTTAAATATAATTTTTTTTAGATGCAATAAGAAACATAGCATTAGAAAATTTGAGAAAACCATTTTATATTTAACTCTAAGAGATATTTTATGTCTATGTATTACCTTCGATTAGCGGAAATGAAAGAAGATAACTTAGATGAAATTCCAATAATTAAAAATATTTTCAATATATTGTTAGTCACTTGTAAAATCAATCTCATTTATTTTTATATTTTTTTAAAAACGTTATTCTTCCTTTAGTTTTTCGGACAATTTTTGATCGTAATCAAGAATGAAGATGGATTAAATAAAAGAACTGATTATATAAAGAATAACATAATATGTCATACATATTTATTCGATAAAATAGAATACAAAGATTATTTTTTTAATAAAATATCGAGTTCTGTATTCACATTGACGAACAGCACAAAAGCAGACATAAAAATAGAATTTCAACTTGTGCTGCCATCTATCGGTAACATCACAAGATAGATGACTAGTTGAAAGAAATTCGTTTGATAGCATTAAATTGAATATTTATAACTTTTACAATGCTTACAAAAAGAAATCATTAAAAATTTATCAGAACCATTGCACACTTTTATTTTAATTAATATGCACAGTTTTCTAATAAATTCGTTCTGAAAGTGGATATGAATAATTAATTATTAATGATTGCTTGCTTTCCATTATTTCAGTCTTTCTATGTGAACGATGTAGATTGTACTTTCAATGATGTTCACAATTTTTTGGCTCTTATATTTTCATTAATGGCGTAGAACTTTGACTTATAACAGAGTCTTCTGCTTCTAATATGATTAAAAGAAAGTATTGCAATATATGGGCACGTTTCAATACAACAGGAATTAAGCATATATTTCACACTGGCTTAATACTTTCCTTAAATAAATATATATATATATATATATATATATATATAATAACACAATCATAGATTAGTTTCCAGTAGACGTATTCGGAAAGTAAGCTTTCTTGCCCCAAACCAGCTGTGGCTATTACTGAATCGGAAAATATCTGAAAGAAAAAAAAACAATATTAGTAACTGAATGATGTATTGTAGCTTTTTTAATCATAACTATTTGAATTTAAATGGGTTAAATAACGAATTTTAGGAAGTAAATTATTCCGCTTAAAAAATTATGCAATATCTGAAACTTATTTCTATCTAAACGTGTTTCCATTTTTATAATGCATTATCATTAGTTCACTATTTATTTCAGAATATATCAAACGCTAAACGAGATTTAATTCTTTAAATTATTTATTGTCTTGTAGTTTAGATATATTAACGTCCCGTTTTGAAGCAACACTAAGGCTATTGTGGAACGGATTTCGTAATTTTGAACCGTGGTCAGATGAGGAGGACAACACCTGAGCTGGCAACTCCCTCTCCACACCATACCACACAGCTGGAGGGAGATTGGCCCTGCCGGATTTAACGTTCAATAGGTCCCCTTATACGACGGTTCTCCGGTGGAATCCTGTCTCGCATCGGAAACCTATAGCCGAGACCTTACTACTAGGCCACCGCGGTCATTTACTGTCTCATAACTGTACCTATAGAACAGAGGATATCTGTACATTTTTAGGAATGTTTCAGAGCCATTTAATTACTATCTAATTAGAACAATATACTCAGCAACATTGTCGCAATATGTTCTTGATAATCACGGGGATTCAGAATGTTGAATGACATCGTAAAATAATTTAGGTGATATCGTACAATAGTTTGTTCTACTAGTTTATTTAAAATGCAAAGACAACCCTTTTTTAAAAGGTTTGATTTGAAAGCCTTTTTTTTCTGGGCTATAAATTAGTATCGTGATTTCCATAATAGAAGGATTTCTATTAAAATTTCCAGGATCATTAATTTCCATTCCTCTTCCACTACAAAGCCTATAAATCATGGATAATCTGCGCTTAGAGAGAACAATATTCAACATTCAAACGCAAAACAAATGAAATATTAGAGAAGTTGCGTATGATCCAAGCAGATGTTTATTTTTTCAAGGTATGTAATGGCATTCCCCCTCCCAAGTACGATTTGTTGCATTGTCTTGGTGAATTTCCACTATTTTAAAGTCATTGGGAAAAAGAAATGGAGAGTTTTCTGTGAATATCGGACGTAAGACTTTTTATTAAGTACGTTAATTTGATTTTAATATTTTTCTACTCTTTTTAATTTCTCAATATGGGAGAACTTTGCAATAATTTTAAACTTTTTCTTTGTACTGACTGAGTCAGGTTCGTACATTTTTCATTCTTTCGTTTTACTCATATTTTACAATACCCTTTATATAATTATTCTATTAGTGAGCGCGAATTATTTGCACTCGATTTTAACTAGTTATTATTTCCATAGGTTGCGTGATTTTTTGAAATAAAAAAAAAAAACAAGACTTCAGCATCTCCAGATATCTTTATTTTTTTTCTCGCTAATTCTATAAAATCACTATAGCAACTGTGAAGTTGTTTTCAAACAACTCACGTGCTTTAAAAAATTTAATTGTAGCATTTGCTACTTCATTAAAAAAATAAAATTTATTTAATAATATTCAGAGGCACGTGAACAACATTCAGCCGATTTACTAAAAACCTCTTGACACGTGCACACAAAAATAATATTTGTTGTTTTCCTTACAATTCCATCTGGAATTCTGAAGATATGACTTATATTTAAAAAAGTTGGATAACCTTAATATGACTGATGTTTTCGGGGATTTCTGTTGAAAATTGAAATGAAGTAAATAAATATTGATATAAAAAATCTTATCAGAAAATGTTTGAAAATAAAATTTACTCGATTTTTTTCTGGGCATTAAAATAAATTCTTAATTTCAATTGGCAATATTTATGATAACTTAAGTGACATCGAAAAAAAGATTTCATTTTATTTGAGAAACTGTTACTTATTTTAGTAGTTTGAAATTTTATTCCTACACTTAACCGTTATGGTCCTTATATTTGCGTATGCAATAAAATCATCTCTTTTTCCTTGTATGTTGGGCATCATCAAAAGTTTTGCCCACTATTATTCAGTTGGCGAATACTTACATACACCAGGCCAGGGAGCTACGAAATTGGTGTAGTCCAATGGAACTAGGTGAGATTGCACCCTCATGCCTGGACTGATGAGCAGAACGTTGGTTTTTTCATCTCTTTCGTCCAGATATTCATCTGAGGTAGGAACGTCGGGATTTCTAGATGAAAACACAAAACGGTCAGGAAATCATTAAAATTAAGTTATAGAAAGTATCAATTGCTTTAAAAGGTCAGCAGAGAAATTCGAATTAATTAAAAAATATTAAAATATCCAATGCATTTAAATTTATTTCGTGACCTTTATGATGTTTTGTAATGTTATCTTTCATTTGCATCTAACACATGTAAACAACAAGGGAAAATGATGATTTATAAATACAAAAGTTACGAGCCGAGTTCAAGAATTACTAATAATTTTTCTTTTAGAATTGGTCTGATTTATACATTAGTCTCAACCATATACAGATGAATCATTTTTTACAGTTATACTCCTAAGTTGTGAGACAGGTGGAACGGATTCGTGTGTGTTGGACTGTTGTGATCTTTAATATAAAACACAGGCGAGAAGCGTTTTTGCATATGCTCCAGTAAACGCATACTATTAACTGTATACAAATAACAAACTACAGTTAAAAAAGAGTCTATAAGTATGTGATCAGTGGCAATTAACCATTAGGACTCAGTTAATATACAAATATCAGACAATAGAAATGCAATTTGGACAACACAGAAGTTCTCCAAAATTTTGAGTTCGAATTTTTTAAAGGTTGCAACTCCTTCTCTCTGTATATTTCATGTATGAGAGAGTGATAATAAGTAAATAGAACACCAGTAACAACTGCTGGAAAAAAACAGGTAATAAAAATATAATTTTTATGTATTTTGATAACAAATAATAATGTAAGTATAAAACTGTTACTCCAAACGGAAATACTACGATGTCGTAGCTTTATAAAATTTTACTGACTGCATTGATGACTCAATGATTTTTTAAAAAAAATTCATAAAACCTCTTTATAGAAGTAATATTTTTTTTATTCCGAACTTTGTAACTACAATATTTTTTTAGTCTATTGCCTTTAACCATTGTTAAAAATTAAAAAAAAAAACTGCCGCTTTCCGATTTTTTTTCGATATTCCGACTGCAAGGAGTTCAATAATTTATTGATGCTGACATCATCTGCCAAATGAGACTGCGTAGCAAGATTGACAAATATTACTAAATGAGAGAAGTTTGATCAATATTCTAATGTCGTTTCCGGCGCGGGTTTTTAAAAGAATAAATTCTCGTTTTATTCTTGAATTTTGAATCTCTTTCATATTGAATAAAGTGTTTCAAAAATGAATTGAACGATTGAGAATTTGCCTAATTGACTTTATATTACTATGCCACATTCATATAAGAATTCTTTTATGGTGATTCTGTTTAAAGTATAAAATAGTGAAACGTATAATTTCGATTGTAATAATGGAACGGTTAGAATAGTATATATTTTTCAGTTAAGCAATAAGAAAAATGTTTTACTGATCTCTACTAATTATAATAGATGAAACTGTCATCATTCCTGAAAGGAAACTTTTAAAATAAAACAACAACAACATACATGCGTCAACAAAAATTGTTTTAGAATAATATAAAGATAAAATATTAATAATTTTTTTAATTGCTATAATTATTAACACATTCTAAAACAACAAATATTTTTTAGATTAAATGACTTTGTCATATTCTAATTTTGGGATGGAAGTAATGATAAGATTTGTAAAAATAAAAATTAAAGTCTTCTATTAAACGATTATTTTAAGCGATGTAGGTATCAAACATCAATATAAGAAGTCATAGTTATAAATACATAAGAATAAATATAAGCACATAATAAAAACAGAACACATACTAAATTAAAATGTAGTGCCTTATCATGATCGAAAAAAAAAACATAATTCAAAAGTTAAGATTTAATTCTGTTTTCTACGACGTGTTTCGAAGAATTGTTTTTTAAATTTCTGCAATGAATAACAGAATTATTACGACTCGAATCAGAGAATTTATAGAATACGATGAAAACTGCTTTGGTAATTAAGTAATTTAAACTATTTTTTGTATATGAGGAAATACCTAAACTAAAGATTAAGAAAGACGAAAGTTTTTTAAATATTTAACAATCAGAATTGCTAAAATAATAATCGATAATGTGATCATGCGATTAAAATCCCTTACTCAAAGTCCGTTATCTTCCTGTAAAATTTTCTCAGATGAATACTTCCATTTTCAGTGTGGTATTGAACGTGAAATCTAGCGCCAGGCTTCCGAACCACCAAGCAGTGGTTGTAAACTCCCCTGGCGGGAATCCACAGGGAAGTGACGCTTGGGTCTTCTGGCGATAGAGGAGCTCGGTTGGTGACGTAATACTTTTCAGGTATCTTACCCCCAAACCTCAGCTGAAATGAAATGTATCTTTTCGTTATCCTTATGCATTACTTTCATAAAATTAAAAAAAATAGTGGCAACTCCAAATGACGTAGATTGTTTCTATTATAATTAATTTACTAGATTTAGAGAGGCATAACCTTAACCGGGTACTCTGAAACCACGGAAAATTCTGAATGAATAAATCGTTGCCACAGGAACGCTGGTAGGAACTATGTTATGAGTCCTAAGGGCCATCACCAGTGACGGTACAATCCGTCTCATGGGAAGTATGCCTTCTCATTGATAGGAGATAGCCTATCTCGCACTATTTTTGTACCCAACAGGGTGACGAGAACGAATCATCATATTGGAAGCTTCGCATTCTGATTTCTGAGGTCCTCCCCCTCACACCAGGTGAAACTTACAGGCTGTAGAGGTACTCTGTAGTTCATAAGAACAGTAGACCTGCCTTAAGAATTATAAATTTTCAAGCATCAAGAACAGAAGTATAGGGTAAGGAAGTAGAAATAGAAATTAAGAATTAGATGTGTATGATATAATTTGAGAATAAGTTTTATGAGCCTGATTAATAATTAAGTGTGAATCAGAATTATTTTAGAAAATATGACTTTATTAGTAATTAATTTATTATACCGATACATTTAATGTATAATGTAGAGTATATTTTTTTAAGCTATCATTTTAAGAATATATTATTTTTATTAAAACTACTAATAAATTATACAAAATCTGTGTAAGAAACGAATCCAAGCAGGCCCCTTTTTTGTGGAGGGGTGGAAGACCTCATTAATGGGGGGGGCTTGAAAATTAACATAAATATTGGGTGGAGAGGGAAGCTGGGGGGGACACAAATTAGATCAGGCGAGGAGGATGACCTATTTTAGATCCTGCTAATTGCATAAATCATTTTAAAATCCCATTTGTGGATTTTTATAGTTCGAAATTTTCAAATACCTTATTTTCATAACAATATTATACTTTGGGTTTCGAATGATTTTTGAATGCTCTACGAATTCTACTACTTACGAACTCTGTGCATTTCGGATTTCCATTGCAGTCAACTCGTTTACCACCGAGGAAAGCAGGCAAGACATCTTCGTCGATGTATCTCAGCAGTGTTTGAGGAACATTTTCTGTAAAAAGGAAACATTTAATAATACTGAAGTTGTGATTAAAATAAAATAAAAGTGAAATTTCCTTGTATTAATGACACAGCATTTAATTTAATAATTTTGTTTTTATACAATTTCATTGATACTGAGAAGATTTTATGAAAAACTACAAAATTTTATAAACAACTTTCCTCTAGTCTAAAAACGGAAATTTTTTTTAACGAAAATTTTTTATAACTTCTTTATCTCAAAACTAGTAAATCCAATCTCTTAATGCAGCAAAATTTTACATTTGCATAAATTATTGTTAAGGATGTAAGATATTAAGACACAGTCAAAGGTATTTTAGGACTAAATATAAAATTATTTAAGTTCGAAATTGCTTTAATTGTTATTTAGAAATAGATTTCAAGACATTTTTCATTCTTTGATAAAATAATAATAGGAATTATTTTTTAATGAAATAAAAAGATGTTAATAAGTTTCTTCCCGAAAATAATGCAAATATTTTTTAGTATTTATAACTTGGTAATAAAAACATATAAAATAATGTTAAGTTTTTGAATAGTATTTATTTCGTTCAAAGATTTTCAAACAGAAAATACCTACATGCATTTTATTTGAATCCTTTGAATATTTTTGTGTTGTTCAGTTAAATCTATTACGATCGTAAAAGGAACACTGTGTTCTTATAGTTTGAGTTAAAATATCCACACATATCGAATTATTTGCAAATCATGTAATATTTCAGTAAATGTGCATAATGATGAAAAATGTAGAAAAATGAAGAAATTCTTTTCCAGTGATGGTAATTAATTCTTTCCAAGTTCATTGAACAGAATACCCTGAAATTTAACCGCTGAGGATATATTTCGATTATGAAAAATAAAGTGTGATAAAAATTTAAATAATTTGATAAAGACGCATTGAAGACATTCCCATAATGATGCCAATAAAAAAAGGAAAGAAATGTCTTATATTTTCTGGAAATTCGTTTGGTTTTCTAAACGAGATTCAAATTACAGAATAAGTGCAATTTTAAGATGGCATGGACTAATATTAAATATATGTGAAATGTACTAAATATATATGGAAAAGTTATTTTATTTTATAGCGAAATTAGCAAAAGACTTGCGATAATAGAGGGTAGTAATGAATCCCCCCCTGTTGCCTCAGCACCTGGATTTTTTGTATGTTTTTGAATAAGGACATAAATAATTTGGACAGTTAATGATATAGATATGATACGCTATATTTGAAGGTATGTTTTCCATTAAAAATATGGGCAATAAAACCTCATATCTGTTACTGAATCCTCCAAAGAAGTTATAACCTCGTTTATTAATCAGATGACTTTTCTTTCCCAAATCTGAATTGCATCGCATTCAACAAAGAGACAAATAAATTAAAAGCAGTTAATAAGTAAACATCAAAACATGTAGTTATACTGCCAGAAAGGGAAGTTGTGAAACTATAATCACTCATAGTAATTATATTAAAAATAAAGTTAGTTAACTTGATTTCATACAGTAGCCTCAAAAGGATTGTTGAAATTGATAGGACTATCATTTCGAATTATAGAAACAGCTGAAAAAACAGTTATAATCATTGTTAGTTGTCAGAAATAGAAAATAGAAGAAATCAAAGTTTTCCCCTTCAGAAAAAAAGAAAATCAAAGACACCAAATGTGGTCTCAAAGCGAACTGAAACCCCAACTACTTAATTTTGTGTCAACTAGAAAAGAAGAATAAAGGGTACTCTAGATAAAGACTAATATTTGGAGTCATACATTGTATACTGGCGAAATTTGAGAGTCAAAAATAACTTATACGCTAAAGGAAATAGGTGATTTCATTTCTAAAAAAATACTTCTATTTTTTCTATTTCAAATGGCATTTCTAAAAATTTTATAGGTATAGTTTTATGTAGTTTTCTTGTAAAAAAAATATTATTTTCTATTAGATATTACATTTTCAAATATAAAAGGATAGCTTCTTTATAAAAAAGTATTATCTCCGGTAAAAAAAAAAGAAATATATCTTCTGAAAGTTCTGCTCTTTTTCTTTATAAAATTTTTCTTTTCTATCACTGCACATAGAAAAAGTTTTCAAGGAATTCAAAATTGGCTTCTTCAATGTTAACACACACTTCGAAACAGTAGTAAGACCATTGCTTCAAAATTTATTAGAAACAGTATCAAAATATAAAATGATAAAAAAATATTTCTACCTCAAACTACAATATCTTATTTTTTAATATTTGTCCAAATGATAATTTAAAATCAGTTTTAGCATTTATTGAAAGATTATAAACCCTTACCTCTGGATACTATTTTCAGCTTCTGAATGACCTGCATGCGTAAAATAGGTTTAAATAAGTTGTAAGCGACGTCGAAGAAAGACGGAACTGAAAAGAAAATGGTAAGATATGAGTTTGAGAGACAACGGGGGTAAAAAGAGCACAAATAAGAAATAGAAACCACATCTCCAGAATCAAATTTAGTATTTTAGACCATTTCTGTCGATAAATTCGACTTGTAATATGCAGTGGATTCTTTTTTTAAAAATCATTTCGAATGGTTACGAAGAGACTCTGTAAGGATTATAAAATGTATTAGATAATTATTTCAAGATAGGATAAGTGATATTTTGACAGATGCACATAGGAAAAGATGCTCTTTAAAAGCATTTATTTGGAAGTTAAGGAATTAATCATAAATTTTTACACCCTCAACTACAAAATTTGATGCAGCATCGCAACGTAAAAATAAAGGTTAGATGAATAAAGAAAAGAATTTTTATAATTTTGACGAAACGATACAACCTTTTCATTATTCTAAATAAAATAATAAAGTTAATAATTTTTCTAAGGATATTGACTATAATATATAATGTCATTCTTTTTATTTATCCTTCCGAATATTAGTTAGTGAAATTGAAATATTTCCCAAATAATTTTTTTAAAACCAAAATTGGGTAATCGGAGAAAGTAAGTAACGATTCAAAAATTGTTAGGATAACAGCAATAATTTAATTAAAAGAAACCAATAACTAAAATGATGGATGGAAAACAATTTAACAAACTTTATCTCCATGAATAAAAAGCATTTAGTAATATTGAATTAACAAACGTAATGATGAGCAGCACTACTTTTCAACAAATCCGAGAGTAGTAGGCCCGAAAAGTCAAATATCGCTATGCTTAACTCAACTTTATTATTTCCTACAAAAATATAATTTATCATGAAGAATTCGATTTGAAATCCGAAATAGAATTATTTTCATAGAAAAGTTTAAAAAAATCCACATTTCTTACCTCGGAAACGTTTATTGTGCAAACTAGATCATAGATTTGCGGTTGCAAACTTCAAAGTTGGTGTTATAAGTTTTTTTTAATAAAATTTTTATAAATTTAAAAAAATTCAAACACATCAAAAGATAATAAAAATTTAAGGACAGATGTTCAAATAAATAAAAGGCTAAAGAGCTTATTGTGTGAGGAAAGAAATAAATTTTATTACTTTTTAGCAATAATATTCCAAATGTTAACATTTTAAACATCCATTCCCCAGTTTTATTTCATATATCTTAAAACGGTATCTTTAATTCGATTATATATATTTTTAAAAAATATGTTTTGAAAAAAGCTCTCGAGTATGAGAATATATGTTTATTATGATTTTTGTGCCAAATACTTTATTAGAGTATAGAACATACTTCATGCTGTGATGAGCAAGGAAATAAAATGAATTAAAAAAATAAGTTATGACGAAATATTTATTAAACACTTAGTAATCACTTAGAATATTTTTTAGAGTAAAATCTTCTTAGAATAAGATCTTGTGGTGATATAATTAGAAACATAAAAATAAATAACAGAAAATAATAACTATACCATTAATGAAAAAAACGTTGCCCCAAATTTCTGGGTAGTAGTCTTGTACCATGGCTCCCATGTCCAACGCCATTTCAAGAACTGTAATGGGATAAAAAGTTTATAATGTAAAATTGTACTTATAACAATGAAAATGAACGAATAACAATGACAAGAGTGAAAATGAAAATAAAATATTTTAAATTTGACAATATCATGTTATAGCAATAACTTAAAAATCTTCTCTTCGATTAACGACTACATACAAAAAATGTCGAAATAAAATTAAATATCAAGATTAAAATTTTCTTAAACTTGTAAATGACTTTTCCAATATTGTTATTTCCTTAATTTGAAGTTTGTTCAACATGCAAATAAAAATCGTATATTTTTTAAAAATTTGCCGCATCACAGAACATCATTAAGAATTCCAGTGAAAACAGAATTAATTCTTAAAAATTATTTTCTTATTCTTCAAGAACTGTAATGCGATAAAAAGTTTAAAATGTAAAATTGTACTTATAACAATGAAAATGAATGAGTAACGATGAAATGAGTGAAAATGAAAATGAAGCATGTTCTAGAAATGTATATAGAAAGAGGTGCTGCCAACAAAATTAACATGAAAAGAGAAATAAAATATCATAATAATAAATAATTAAAAATATGCATAAAACGGCAAGTGCTATAATTTAGCCGCTATTCAATCGTATAACAGATAACATATGATGTATTTTTTCTATTATGTAAATTAATTTTATCCATAATGTTTGAATTTTCGTGATACAGTTTTTATAATTTTTTTGAAAATTAATCATTTTGAATAATTATTAATCATATATCTAGTCATCAATGAGTAAAGATTTTCTTATAATTTCAGCCAATCATATATTTCTAAATAAAATTGAATATATTTTAAAATAACTGTTTCAACTAAAAAAATATTTTCTAACACCGTTTTCCATAATTATTGCTCTGCAAATACTTTTTTTTTGTTTAAAATAAAAGTTGTTCTAATTTCAATTAATTTTTTTCCTGTAGTTCTCATGTTTAAATAAAGAAGCAATTGCTTAATCATTTGTGATTCAAATACTCATGATTTTTTTTTATTTATTTCCAGTTTAATTTATTACAAAAATTTATATTTTAGAAAGTAAATGTTTGTAAATATTTGTTGACAATGAAATAAGTAGTCTGAATATGAATGTCATCAATTAATATCATTGTAAATATTTATTTACTAAACTTTGTATGCATAATAAATTACATTATTAATATATTGCAATTGATTTTTAATATATAAAATTTGAAATTTTTCTAAAGTAATAAAATCATCGAAAAATAGTTATATATTATTTTTAAATCAACTTTGTATTTCATAATTTTTTTAATACTTTTCTTTCAATTACTTGTTTTATTTAAAAATTAGCATTGTTATTGTTTTCTGATATCTGCTATTGCAGCACATAAGACAATAATAAGCAAAAAGCTCGTAGATGTGTTTTAATGATTGTATCAGCTTCGACTTACCACTTTTGTGTAAAAGGTCTTGAATCGAAAGACCTTCCAAATCGAAGATGTATGTAATTTCATTAATTTCTTTCCCCGTCTGCAAAAGAATAACATAAATATTTTTAATGGCATCTCAACAAAAATTAAATAAAAACTTTAAAAATAATAATTTCAAGCTAGAAAATTACAAAACTAACCATTAAGTAATACCTGAGATTTTTTGGAAAAATTGTTTTTAAGTCATAAAAATTGTACTCAAATTTTTTTGCTTATAAAATTTTTTCTAAAAATTTTTTAAACTAAAAATAGCAAATTAAAAATAAGTGCACTCACACATTTTGAAAAAAAAAACATTCCAGTATTTTTATATTTGCTTTCAATGATAATATAAGAAATTATTTTCATTTGCGAAAAAATATTGAAATCATAAAAATCTAATCTTGCATATTAATAACGGAAAGAGTAAATTTTTAAAAAAGTTAGTCAGCAAATGGTTCAGTATTTTGTGAAATGTTTGATATTTATTGATGAATCTAACTCAGAAATGAGCATTTTCATTATATAATTTTGAATAATATAAGTTTTGAAAAATGCATTAAAAATATTTTTTATTTTATTTCCTGCGGTTTTATCACATCAGGTTTTAAATTATAACATTTCTAAAAATTTATTTTTTGCAGTGCACCATAAAGAATTTTTTTCCACCGTTTGATATGTAATTTTCAACTTATTATATCTATGTCTGTATATAAATATATATAATACGGAATCTCTAAGCACAATTTTTTCTGAGATTTGCAATCAGATGGCTCCATTAGTTTGAGATCAATACTTTGTTTAAAATCAACCCATTAAAATGTAATAAAATCATGGAAACACTAAGATAGGCATTGTCATTTAAAAAACATTAAAGCACAACATTTCAATTTTAACGCAAGTAAAGAAGTGAAAAGGCAGATTTCAAAATTTTATTTTTGCAAAGATGGGATGAATAAAACAAAAAGCGAATAAAAATATATTATGTCTTTTAGATTGTTTATCTTTTCTGAAGTTATTCATCTTAATTCGGTAATCTACAGTAGTATAATTGGTTTCAAGAAGTTATTTCAAAGTTTAAATTTGACAGAAAATATTTAATGTAATATGAAATATGTCAAAATAACTACAATCGAACAATAAATTTTACTATGATTTTATCTTAATCTGATTGAAAGGAAAAATATTGTTTCAGTTTATGCATAGTATAATGCGATCATGTAAATTTTTTGAATAAGTTAGTTGTTTACTTATAGATTAGAATTTTTAAACTAAATACCATTATGTCATTTCATTAGCAAAGTTTACAAAATTCATCTAAAGGGCTATTTTGAAAAGTAACAAATTCAATTCTTTCAATATCAATCAGAACACTAATTTATTTTTTAAAAAAGGCAAGCAAAATAATCTCTGAATTCTATAATTAAAAAAATAACGGAGACATTAATTTCTTTGTGACATTAATTCTGTGTATAGCATAAAGTCTTAGATATGAACTGTCTATTTAGACATAATCTGTTTTTTTTTTAAAAAAAACAGATTTAAAAACAGATTAAAAACCGATTTTTACAGCACGTAATATAGAGAAAAATTCAATACAGTAAATTATTTTAATAATAATTAAAGCATTAAAGAAAATTATCCTTTGGAGTTCATATCTAGAGAAAAATGCTTTTTTTTTCATTCTAGTACATTAAAAGGGAACCTTCCTTTTCACATTTTGATTTAATAATCAGTGATTAATATTTTTACTTTTGTTCTATTTCTACTATATTGCTGATGAAACAATTAAATTTATTTTAATTCTATTGCAACAATAAAAATGCATCGTTACTAATTGTATTTATCGTTTTTAATTAAAAATTAAAAAAAATCACCCAGGTTCAAACAAAGCTCACTGAAAGGCTATTTGTTGTCGTTGTAGTTTAATGTGGTGTTTAACGTTGTATAGAAATCATTTTTTATGGATAATATTTCATGAAATTATTAAGGAGTAATGTTTGAATGCCCACTATTTTTTTAATTATGGAAAAATATAATTAAATTCTTGAAGCCTTATAACACCAGGAAGGAGATAGCTACTTTTTTAACCGCGGGTGCTCATGTAACCGCTGAATTCCATTCCGTTCTTTTCTTTGTAAGTATCTATAACAATCTTTGTAAGTATTCTCAATTAAAAAAATTAGGCATATATAAGTTTAGGGTTTTTCTCTGTATAACATAATTAATGGATTTTGGATCACGCATGTCAATTACATATATTATGCCAGAAAAAAAAGTGAGGTATAATGTTAAAAACACAGTACTTACCCTCGCATTCTCCTTTCTTTGTCGGGCTAGATCTTCTTGCACGAAAGAACAGGCATACACCATGCAGTCGTACGTCGATATACTATTAAGGAGACCTATAAAGATAAATTTATACAAATGGATAAAAATGAGATAAAATAAAATAAAATATTATTAAAGATTTATTTATTTATTTATTCAAAGATATAAAATTTGTTTTATAAATTCTAAATATTGAAAAAAGATGATATTGAAATTTCTACCAAAATTAATAATAAACTCTTTAGTTATTACTTCTGTAATACAAGATGTTGAAAGAGAAAATTTGAATTCAGTGGAAAATTCGATGTCGAAATTTCTATGCCCCTCATTTTTTAAATTTCCTAGTTTTAAAAAAGGAGTGATGGTTTAAGTAGCAGCAATACAAAAGTGCAAAGATCTAAACGAATGACATTTCGTACAAGGCTTATGTCTATTGGTCAGTTAGAGCAGCAATACAAAAGTGCGAAGATCTAAACGAATGATATTTTGTACAAGATTTTAAGAACAAGCAATGGACTTGTGTCAAATTTTGGATCAAAACATTAAACCTAAATAGTCATATGTATAAACACGATAAATTACGGTTTAGTCTGATCAAATAAGGCGTATGAGTTTATAATTAGAATCATAGTTTTCTAACCTTTTTTGATTTGATCGATCCATAAAATGAAACAAAAAATTTGCTTAAGAAATCGAGAAAAGTCAATAGACAGCTTCTTTATTTATGGTATTTAAGCCGAATGGCAGGACGAAGACAGATTTAAATAATTTTCGAAATGAAATGGTGTAATTTTTAACACACACACACACATACACACACACACACACACACACACACACACACACACACACACACACACACACACACACACACACACACACACCCACACACACACACACACACACACACACACACACACACACACACACACACTCACACACACACACACACACACACACACACACACACACACACACACACGCACACACACACACACACACACACACACACACACACACACACACACACACACACACACACACACACACACACATACACACACACACACACACACACACACACACACACACACACACACACACACACACACACACACACACACACACACACACACACACACACACACACACACACACACACACACACACACACACACACACACGTCTTTTAGTTCTTTCATTACAGTGAGTACACATGCAATTTAATAATTTTGAGCATTACTAATTAATCTTCAGAGACTTAATAATCACGGCTAAATTAATCTTAACTAATCTGTTTTAGTGATTAATAAAAATATTTCTGAATTCTTGAAGTTATATGATGGGTATTTTTTTACAATAAAACTTTTCATATTTTAGAAAGCAATAGTCTGTTTTTTTAATTTTTTCTTTGAATATTAGAAAAATTAACAGGATAATTAATTATATAGATGAGTAAATATCAAATGAAATGATTTCAAGAAGCTCAAGAATTTCTCAAGAAGCAAAACAAAACAACAAATAGGTTCATAGAATAATGGCAATAATTTTTTTTCTATCACATAGTATCAGCAAGTTCTATTTAGAAAAAATGTTTGAAAACTTTTTTGTTTCAAAGTCTTATTTTATGATTTCAAGTGACTTGATAATGTTCAATTATAGATGAAAGTAGTAAAGATTAATTCCGAAAAAAAGGCTTCATTTTTTGACTATTGAGCCATCCAAAATTAATGCTCATCCAAATTAAGTTTAGAAACCCTTGGAAAAGGAATTCAGATTGCAAAATTTTAGCAAAACGGTTACTCCAAATTTGTTTTTTACTATTTTTTTATATATATTTTTTAAATCAAAAAGGAAAAACATTAAAAGGAATAGAATAACATTTTAGAATAGGTTTTTTTCTCAGTTAGCAAATTCTGATTACTAGTTAATTGAATTAGTAGGAAAGAATTTTACAAGGGTCCATTTTTCTGATCAAGCCAAATTTTTCAAAAAACAAGTAATATTAAATTAATTAATTAATTAATTAAGTCAATTCCTACTTAGGTCAACAAAGAAAATTTTTATTTTAATTATTTTTTATTAAACAATTATCATTAAATAATTATTTATTATTAATTATTAACAATTAGTTATTGTTAAATATTTATTAAATAATTGTAAATAACAATTAATGACTGAAAATGTGAACAATATATATATATATATATATATATATATATGGAGAGTGTGAACTAATAGTCGGAATTGAAAAAGTTGAGATTTTCTGTGGTGCCATCTATTGCCTAAAAACTGAACTATTCCCATATAAAATATTATAAACTGCCTTAATTTTATTTTTAATGAATTAACATTTGAAAAAAACTGTTATATAAAGTGTCATCCCCTAAAAGTTTAAAAAAATGTATTTGAAATGTTTTCAGGGGATGAATAAAAAGCATTTTATTAACGATTGAAAATTTGAACAAGATGTATATAAGGAAAGTATGAACTAACAACAGTAGGAATGCAAATGATAACAGAGTGTTAAAACAAATAAGTGTCAGGGAATCAAAATCAATGTCATATTTATTTTCTATTCATACGAGAAGTATAAAATCAGTTAAAAATTAGCCTGTATTGAAATATGTGCCAGAGTATAATATTGTTTAGTGAAAAATAAGAATTCATTAATTGAAATATATATATACCTACCTATGTGATCTCCCAGTCCGACTGGATTGTAACGCACGACTGAACCATCCTTTGCATAGCCCAGAAATGCAGTGTATTCGTGCTTTTCAGCTACCTAGGTAAGGAAATGAGAAAACGGATAAAATAAAACATGATTTTAGCCTTAATGAAACATTTTTGTTGAAATTTTTATATGCTTTAAATGTGTTAAAATATATTTAAGAGTTAGAAATGTTTTTTAAGTTATCAAGAAAAGACAAAATGTGAGGAAAAGGGGAAAAATGTGAGAAATTGTAAAAGAAGAAAGTTTTTGATGGGTAGTTTGAAATCGTCGGAATAATTTCCATTTTGAAAATTCATGGAAAAGGGATAACTTGATTTAGGCTTATAAATAAATTTTATGAAAGAAAGGTAGATGATCTATGTTTATTATGTATCAGTATTTGATCCTGCAACTTAATTCCGGAAGAAAAATCCTCCATTACCACCGGATTATATTAAAAAACAATGTGCAAGACAATGAATTCAGGTGAACGTTGTACGCATCAAACGTGGTTTGAATTTGCTGTAGAAAAAAAAAGATTCAGCAAACCAGCCAGTGCTCATAGTGATGATCGATTCGGAAAATGAAAGAAAGTGACGCGATTGATAGCTTCTTATAGATCAATATACTAAAGAGCACATAAAATATCATAAAAACGAGATATCAGTGAAGATAAGCAATAAATTCATCGATCGGAATCAGGCTTTTATTTCTGAATGTGGCTATCAGCAGTTCATTAATCTGAGGCAAAGGAAGTCCAAACACGCCAACAACAACAACAAACGGTTATGTTTTGGCATGTCACTGCAGTTTCATTTGAAAAAGAACACTGGAAGCATTTTTTAATAGGGGAAGCACATTATTTAATTCACTGTAGATTATTAAAGTTATTTTCAATTAATGTTGCAAATTCTGAGGAGTAATACTTTCACTTTGAAGTGAATGAATCACTTAGTTAACTACAGAAATTGCTAGGAATGACATTCATTAAATTATAAAATACGTTTACCCAGCGAAAAATGAACAGACATTTACATCTTTCAAATGAAAATATTTTGAATGAAAAATTTATTTATTCAATGGAAATAAGTAGTAGAACACATTACAAATGTTGCCTCTAACTAACTTATAAATGGAATTATTCAAAATTGATAATTTTTGATTAGTAATTGATTGTATCTATTGTCTTATCGAAAATCAAGTTCAGATGAAGTTTCATTGATTATTGATTATAAATTAATTATTTGTCAAACAGATCAATCTCTAAATAAATTATGCAGTCTTTGTTTACACATATCTTGAAAAGAAAAGCAAAGAGATTTTTCACAGATGTAAAGGGGGATAAAATTTGTTAAATCTAATAAAGATTCTCACCTCAGGCTTTGTGTAACTGTCATACAAAGTATCCAATTCGTAACATTTAGTGATTGCATGAAACTGCAAGAGAATAAAAACCATTAAGTTAACCTAAAAAACAATTGTGTATTCCATTACAAACATACATATATTCACTTTGGGAAATATATAAAGCTGTAAAGCTTATTTGTAAATTTTAAGCGTAAGTCAGGCATATAGAGTTTAAGAAATATTTATAATAGAACATTGAATCGGACATACAAAATGGCGACCACTTTTTGTCAGAGATGAGAGTGTAAGAAAAAACATGTACTGGATAAATTGTACAATTCAGATTTAATGGAATATAAATTTTCAGAAGCACAATGACGTTATCATAATCCACAAAAAATGTAAATTTCAGATGTTGACGAATATTCACATTTTCGATTTTCTTAAGCAATACATACCGTTCTCAAAATGCATATTTTGTATTGTGTTTGTGAATAAGATAAATAAAAAAAGCTGTGCGCCGTATGTATGAAATTTGATGTATAGACGTAAGATCGATTTTGTATATTTTTATTAAATTTCGTATCTAATCCATTCGGAGGATTTGCTGTTCTAAGTATTTGAATACAAGGTAAACTCGATAAATATAATACGAAAGCAATCAAATTTGGTGCATAAGAATCTAAAATGTGGATACTTCTCAAATTAAGAACAAAATAAAGAATAATCTATCATTAAAGGAAATGACTTAAATCTATGAAATTCGGACTGAGATGTGACTACAAACATAATGCCTTGTCAGATTTTGATTTCAATCGACCAGAGGAAGAAAAAATGTCCAAAATATTTATCCACACGTTATTACAACTACACGGTTCAATAAAAATGCTAGATTCACGTTGGGGGGGGGGGGGGTAGGTAAAAGATTTTCATTGGAGAATTTGCTTCTGCTCTTTTTACATGAGATGCATGTGGAACTTTCGAATAT
Source organism: Argiope argentata (assembly GCA_026289955.1). Classification (NCBI taxonomy): domain Eukaryota; kingdom Metazoa; phylum Arthropoda; class Arachnida; order Araneae; family Araneidae; genus Argiope; species Argiope argentata. The sequence continues at coordinate 1,615,596 of JAOUZG010001441.1, read as the reverse complement.
AAGTCCTTTGAACTCTTTATTTTAGGTATACCATAGGCTTACTGATAATAATATGGCACAGTTGGCATCATATTTGATTGCCTTCTGTTGTTTTAATTCACACCACAATGTTTCTGCCGTGATGTACAGCAATTATGTTGCAGTGTTATGCTTCACCAAAGATTAACGTAGAAAATCGCCATTCCATTAACCTTTATTGCACATTTTATCTGATGTATCCTTTTCTTTCATTTCATGACAAAAGGCTTCCCTATACCCCCTTTTGCATTTTCATCCTAGCAAAGTTCCTAGTGTTCTATTGCAAAAATGAATTGTTTCAGTATGTTAGATCTGCTCTTTAAGATTGTCTATTATCTTCCTTGTTGCCCTTTACAAACAATGCAAACCTTCCTACTCATTTCCGCTCAGAATACCAAATATTGGCTAATTTTACTATCTTTGTGTATCCATCTTATATGGGAAAGGAACGGAATAGCTAATATTAAACCTTCAGAAAAAAAAAACATAATACAAATCAATTTTTTAATTTTGAATATAGTTGCCTTAATCATTTAAATAAAATATTCTAAGGCTATGTGCTAAATTTCTACACCAACTTTTCCTGTTATGATTTAGATTTGATAAACTCTAGGCTTTTTTTTGGGTTTTTTTTTGTAGGAAAATGTCCTTTACATTGCTAACCAGAATACAATTTGGGTTTTTTCATCCTCATTTAGTTTTGCAAGGAAAGGTCATAATTGAAGTAAATCCAAATATTTGCAATAAAAATTTTTTTTATGCATGAATATTTGTTATAAAATTAAATAGGAATACTTACCTCTCTAAAGTATAGTTCTGCTTTTTTGATGTTAAAGTTTCTTGCTGAAAAAAAGGAAACGGAAATTTATTTTCATAAATATTTTGAATAAATATGTATTAAAGAAGATAGATAAATATATATATGAATAAATAGATGATTTTTCTCCAACCTTAAATGGATTTTGATTTATATACTTTTTCAGAATTACTGTAATATTTTTTGGGGAAAATTCCATTCGTGTTTTATTATAGATAAAATTTTCTTATTATGTTATTTAGAGAATCCACGCATTTAAAATATTCGAGTTAAAGTATCCTTAGGTAAACAGTTCAAGTTCAGAAAAAGATAAAATAGTTGGCTTTATTATAGTGTGAAGAATATAACAATAGGCACAGAAAACAGTAAAAGAGACCTTATGATTTCATTGGGATAGATTTTTTTACAAATTATTATTTTCTTTTCTATCATTTAAAAAGACAAAATAATAATAACTTATGTATTCTTTTTAATGATTACGTTACATTCTTCAAAGAATAGAAAGAAATAATGATATTATAAATGATAATAATATGAATAAAAAAGCACTTTTTTGAGAAATCGATTAAATTATATTTTAATTTCCATACTTGTACTCTAATAAAATGTCACTATAATTGGTTACGATTCCAATTTTTGACTACATAAAGTCGGTTTCTCTCATAATGAGTTTGATGGAACTTAAATGCATTCATTTAGTCTATATTAAAACTTTTTTTTACGTCATCCTCCCCCCGATTTGAAAACAGATTAGGAAATATTTATTCAGAAGACCTAGTGACAATAAATATTTCCAAAATTTATTTTAATGTTATGAGAAAAACATAGATGGCGCTACGTGTTGGACAGTTAAGGGATATGGTGCAAAGATTCTTGATGCGTTTATCAATAAGATGCCAAAACAATTTTTTTCACACGCAGAAATTAATTTCTGAAAAATGATTTTTTCCCATGTAGTTTAAGTTCTGTTTTTTAGTATAAATAATATGTCCTTCCTATTTTGAAGTGTATATAATTTATTAATATCAGTAAAAGTCTTATCCTGATTTTTCTATAATTTCGCTTTTTGACAAACATACATAATTTAAATCAGTGCAAACCTTTTTGATTAAGAATTGTTTATAAATATTTGTATTATATATTAACCGAATAGTGATTTCATGTAATTGAAAGATTTTAGAACAACTTGATGATTTATCCAGTAATAAGTAGTTTATAAAGCATTGGTTTGCATCTGATTTAGATGCAAATTTTCGATGGAAATAATTACAATATACTGCTTTTACAAATATTAAATATATGAAATTAAGTAAAAGTATTTTATTAAAAATGTATATACCTCTAAGCCATTTTAACAAGATGGCGTCTGTATCGTAAGGTCCTAAGAGGTCGGATAAGTTTCCTCTGAACTAAAAAGAAATCACAGAATTTATAGTTATTATTCTTCAATTGTAGATAGAAAATAGCAAATACATAATTAGATATTTTAGAACAAAGAATAGTCTCGTTTCGAAAAGAATAAAAAATTTAACACTGGAAGTCAGATTAATTCCTAAGATTGAGTTCTAAAAGAATATAATAATTTTTTCCGAGAATTTTATTTATGTAGCAAATCTATTCGTCATCGTCCGGAATATTTATTCTTTATAGGTTACTGAATTTTTTTTGTTCATTTTTTACTTTAAGAATGGAAATCAGATTAATAATTTCATTCTAACAAACTTTAGAGGCTTCTTTCAAGAAAAATATTTCTAAATACTGTTTTGTTGAACTGTCATCTGTCAAACGGTTCTCAATCATCGTACATTTATTTCATTGACGGTTGACCGTATTTTGTGGATCTGAAGACCCACTCATTATTTAAGATTTTGAGAATCTGACGACCTACTTCCTCTTTTTTGTTATTTTTTATTTCTATGATTTGACAGATTCCCTTTTTGTAGGTGCAGCAAAATTATTGAGGTGATAAGTTTAAAATATTCATTATAAATTAGTGCGAAGCTATGGAGGAAGTTACCTTGTTTTTAAGAATTATTTTGGCTTATGACATCCTTTTTAATGTGATGAAAGACAAATCAATTGAGTTTTATTATATCTTGAGAATACACATTTTATAACTTCTTACAAAAAGATAAATCCACTAAAGATTGTGTAGCATTTGCTAACTGGATAAAGTAAGTGTTTTTATATACATTTTACTATGTCTTTTGGTGTAATTATCATACTAAACATTAAAATGATACGAACCAATTCTGGCATTACCTTTCATTGCAAAATGGAAATATTAAGTATACATTAAAATTCCAATTGAAGCAGTTATTAAATTTAATTTGATGGGATTAAAGTTATTAAGTAATATTCAAAGCAAGCTTTCAGTCTTACTCTAGTCAGCTACCTTCTATGTCACTTGAGAAAATTATAAGTTTTTTTTTAATTCTAAGAGTGATTATAGTCGATATGATATAGATTTAAATACTTGCGCATAGTTCATCTTTGCCACTTGAGAAAAGCAACAGTTTTCTTTTATTCTAAGAATGACAGTGATTGATGCGATATTGATTTGAAAACTCGGGTCAACTATCACCTTTGTCACTTGGAAAAATTATCAGGTCTCTTTTATTATAATAGTGATTATAGCTGAGGCGATATTGTAATAAATATTAAGAATGACTTTGTTAAAAAATAAATAACAATTTAGGATTTTTTTTTCGATAACAGCATACAATTTTTAGAAAATCTTTTTACAGTTTAGTCCAGCGAATTTAAATATTACATAAATCAAGTTCAATTTTTACTCTTTTGAACATAAACTCGAGATTTTGATGAATATCTTTGTTTCAGACCTCCACGAGTTCAAAAACATATTTTTGGCATTGTGTCTATCTACGAATAATTTAAAACACTTTGAACTAAGAAGGGAAATTCTTTCAAACTTGATAGGGAAATTCTATCAAGACCCATAATCCACCAGAGGACGTCTTTTTCAGTGCAAATATGCTCGATAACTATAAACTTAGATGAATAAAATTTGGTACACAGGTTTAGCAACTAAAATATAAATTCTTATCAAAATTTGAGCCAAATGTGTCAAAGGATTTAACATTTTCATTAACATACTTTCGCAAGCATTTAAATTTAAAATCTCACAAACAGAATGACATAACACAATAAAATTTGGCTTGTGACAGTAAAATTTGACTTTGCCTGCGATTGTAATTCCCTGTGAAATATAATACGAAATGACCAATCCGTCCAAACAGTAAGTAACACAGGCGGGAACTGTGATTGAGTTCTAAGGGCCATCACCGGCCACGGTGTAAAGCTTCCTGAAGAAAGTACATTCCGTCAGCGATTGGAAGACTCCCACATTTTTTAGTACTCTTCAGTGTGGCGAGATCCAACCCCCATGGAGTGGGGTGTAGTTACATCACTGATTCTCCGACACGCTCGAAATCACACGGATACCCCTCTCCCCCGAAAAAAACAGCTGAGTGAGTGGACCACCAAGATAGCAACCCTGGCAGGGACTGTCGTTGAGTCCTAAGGGCCGTCATCGACCACGGTACTACCCTTCCAGTAGGAAATACATGCCGTCATCGATGGGAGGAGTCAGACCCTTCTCCCACCAATTGTGCAGGGTGGCGAGATCCAACCACCATGTCGGAAGCATCTCATCCTCATTTCGGGGTGCTCAACCCGGAGGGACATGGGATAGGATATAAATTTTATTAGAGAGTGTTAGAGAAAGTTTCGGTGTAGTCCAGGTCCTTTGATAATTAATTTTCCTTAACCCTAAAACATCAGTAATGCATTGCATTTTTAGTAAGGAAAAGATGAAAAATTTTCAAACATCATTTCGATACATCGAAAATTCTCTAAATAATTTTTTTAACTGGAAATTACCAATTTTACAATTAGAGATAATCGACTGCATATCACAAATATGGCAATTATAAGGGATAATCGATAATCACTAAAGGCTTATTGGATATCGAGAGAATTATCATTATTATAAATAAATAAAATAGACTTCACTCACAAATCAATCATAGCGTGATAATAAGAAAATACGCTTTTGAAAATTACAGTTATTATTAATATTATGCAATATTATGATGGAATTTCCTCTCTCTTTCCTAGAGTGTCAATTAAGTGACTTAATGCTCTTTCTCCACCAGTTTAGTTTTGACCTTGATGCTTTCGAATGACATTATCTGGGAAGTCAATCACAGATTTTCATTTCTTTGGCGGGCGTTATTGAAAGTTTGAATAGTAAAGGACTTCAAATGATTTCCAATCCAATAAGTTTCTAAAAAGGTTATAAAGATGTCATGTTTCAAGTATAATGAAGCTGCGTAATTATATCGTAACTCGATAAAGATTCACGAGTGGTTAATATTTAACAAGAATACAAACTCTATGATTATTAGAATTTAAGAATACAAATTCCATGTCTGTAAAAATTTAGTTTTAATTAGGAGTAAAACAAAAGCAATTTTTTAGTTATTAAATAAAATTTCCATAATAGCTTCAGAATGTATCCCATATAACGCCATACAATCAGTATTCATAATATTTTTTTTGTAAAAAGGTGTTCAGCTACATTTAAGTTTGAATATTAGACTAGAGAGTTAAATAATTCACAAATTTCTCAAAAGACCGGATTACTTTTGAAAAAAAAATAATGAGTGTTAAATTAAGCAATTAGATTACTTAATTTTTTTAAAATCCTTGCATGCTTCAATATTATTAAACTCAATGATGCTTTACTGTCACATTTCTTATTTTTAATAACACTAATATATTCGAATACACACCATTACAAAGCAACGCACTAAAATAAAATAAAGAATTGTGGCAGCAAAGGTTGTTTTATCAAGCATGTTGATAGATCTGTGAATTATCAAGTATCTTAAAATCCTAATGTTGGCGGATCTTTGAGCAAAATCTAGTTTGGCTACAAATGTGCAAAAAGATTTCCTTGGCAGACTAATATTAAAAAATTATTCATGATGCGTCATCTCTGCTTAAATAACCCATAAACCTCGAAACCTTATTTTCGCAATTCTACAGCAGTGTTCTGATGGATTTAGGAAAATCCTACATTAAAATACCATGCAAATGGCTGCAGCAATTATTACAATGCAAAGTGTGAGCATCGTCTCGTATTTTAAATAAGATCGTTGAATGTTGAAACAACCTTGATGAAAGTGTGATATTTGGAACTTCTTTCCTCAGTTTTGATTTGAAGCATTTTTTGACAATTAACATGAATTGAAATGTGCAACACTGATTACATCATAATGAAAAACAGGAAAGAAATAAAATGACGAGAAAAGTGAATCATGTTTAAAAATGGGTCACAGTTACAAGCTAAAAGACGTAGTGACCAATAAAAATTTTTAATGCTTAATTCTTAATTACTTCCCTAGCAAGTAAAAATGGTTTTAACAGCGCACTATTTAAAAATTTAAATTCTTTTCAGATTGATTTAATAAACGATCCGTTAATATTCATTGCACACAAAAAATGTAATGATTTACTTGTATTAATGAAATATCAAGGGATAGGTGAAAGTTAAATCATGAAGTTGAATAAATTTATTTTCACATTATATACATTGAATGAACCGTGCTGTTTTAATTTTAGAATCTGTTCATCAAATCAGGCAGGGGGAAAAGTGCAATGTCATAGTTTAGAATAAGAAAAGTTATATTTCATCGATTGATGACATGCCCTGTTACATTCGCGTTTTCGTTCAACTTTTCATGCTTTTATTTAATTTCGTTTCCGCTGAAACTTATTTCTATAATTATAGAAAATAGTTACCTATTGCAGTTCTTTCGAAGGAATTAAATGTATTAAGTTCAGTAATTCATGTTATATTGGGCACAGAATATTTTAGTTTACAATATGGCAGTTTCAAACATAGGTGAACTTTTAAATTTATATTAATTAATATTTTTAATGCTAAAGATAATGTATGATTTACGTTTCAAATCATTGAGACTCGAAATAGCCTTTTTTACAGTATCGAATTGGCAACGCGTTTCCCAAACACGCCAAAAAGTGACATCAACAAAATTTACTCTTCAGAATACAAAATATGTACACTACAAATATAATAAAAAATGTAAATGTATACAAGACGTTACTCGTCATTTTTTACAAAATGAATTTTAAAAATCATCTAAAGAAAAAATAGCTAGCTTGTTTTTTTTTAATTTTATTAAAAAGGATAATGTGTTATTTGGATCTTGCCTTTTTTCCATTTTAATTTAAGTTGGGGGAAAAATAAAGTGCAAATTTTTTAAGAAAGGGGAAAAAATTTAATTTTTTTCAGATCGTCCGATTATGTAAAACAAAATGCTCCCCTAGCTAATGGTCGCATTTAATTTAATTTTTTCCAGAGTTCTTATCGGTTTTTGAAAATAACAGATGAAGTCTTGTCGAATAGAGATCGAACTTTATTTTTTAACGATATCCCTAAGGATTATTTTTTAATTATTCTCAAGCATAAAGGTTTTACACTCCCTTCTCAAGTTTACATTTGTGGGCATTTGAACAGATGTTATGTCTTGCATGGTACAGAATAATCAGAGAAATTTTCTCCTCTAAAATTCTTATCCTCCCCAATAAGGATTTTTATACTCATTCATAGGCAAAAAATTGCAGACCTTTGGTAAGGTCGAGAATGTCTTGCTTAGCACTGGCAAACAATATTTAAAAAATATAGATTTTTAGCGTGAATCTAGCATTTTTACTGAATCACTTTGGATGCCTTTTTTTTCTAAATGATAGAAAACGAAAGTTAACATGGTATAACAACAGTTGTTACAATATTGCTTACTGAATTTCATTGATTCAAATCATTACGTTCCGATGTCCTGACACAAGGATAGCTCGCTGTCTCCGGAATCTACGCGTCCAGGGTTCGAGTTCCGATTCAGGCATGGTTGTTCTTCATCTTTCTATGTGTGAATAAACCCCCTCCCCTTGTAAAAATAGGTTGTGCAAGCGAATGTGATGTGTGAGTAGCTAAGAAGTACTCTTGGCCCTAGTTGGCGCTACTTAAAAAAACAAGAGACGTACCCTCGGCTCAAAATCGCTGACTACGCCAACGGGCTTGTCCATATAGAAACAACAACAAATCATTACGTTAACAAATTAGTGCATTTGTCTGCAGGCGAAAGTACAGACCGACGGACTATTAACCATTTGTTATATTTCATTCAAAATTATTAAGAATCGACATTTTAGATACTAAACCTGAGTTCCAATTTTTATCTAATTTGATATTTACCTTCTGTAGTTATCGAGATCATTTGTGCTACACTATCAAGATAGAGAGGCAGACTTCTTACGAATGGATTTTGTTTGAAATTCGATAAAAACTTACCCTTTTTGTCTTAAGTTTATACACCAAATTTCATCTGTCTTGTTGAAATTAATTTTGATTTACAAAATTCACAGACTGACATAATCCTAAAAATGTCTTTGAACTTATAGAGATCTGAAGCTTAGAAACAATTTTGAATGTGAATTTTTTTAAATAGTTGCTTATTTTCTTTATATTTCATGTATGAGAAAGTAAAAATTCTGTAACTTTAAGAGAGTTTGTGGTTATGAATGTGTAGCCCATTAGAATAGTTCAAATGTAATTAAGACATAAAAATACTTAATTCACCTCTTTTAAAGCTGAAAGCTGAGAATTCGTCAGGTTTTTCAGAGGAGTCCCCATGTCGATAGATTTCAAAAAAGAGTTAACGAAAATAAACCTGGAAGAGAAGAAATCAATGCATTAGGAAACATATTATTGAATATACATCGTTTATGGGAGGGAAAGCTAAAAAATTATCCCGAAATTCATTTGTTTTCATATATTATACAATGAAGTGACAAAAGTCATGGGAGGACTTTTAATATCGTGTCTCCTTTTGCCCGACGAAGTGCAACAACTCGACGTGTCATGGAGTCCACAAGTCGTTGGAAGTCCTCTGCAGGAATATTGAGCCATGCTGTCAGTATAGACGTCCATAATTGTGAAAAATGAATGGTGCAGGAGTTTGGGCACGAACGGACCTTTCGATGATGTCCCATAAATGCTCGATGGGATTCATATCGGGCGATCTAGGGGACCAGATCATGCGCTGAAATTGTCCGGAATGTTCTTCAAACCAATCGCGAACAGTTCTGACCCGGTGACATGGCGCATTGTCATCCATAATAATCCCATCATTGTGTGGGTACGTGAAGTCCATGAATGGCTGAAAGTGATCTGCAAGCAGCTGAACATAACCATTTCCAGTCAATGATCGGTTCAGTTGCACCAGAGGACCGAGTCCATGCCATGTAAAAACAGTCCACACCATTATGCAGCAACCACCAGCTTGAACAGTGCCTTGTTGACAGTTTGGGTCCATGGCTTCGTGGGCTTCTGCGCCATACTCGAACTCTACCATCAGCTCGTAACAACTGAAATCGTAACTCATCTGACCACGGCACGGTTTTCCACTGGTCTAGGGACCAGTCGATATGCTCACGAGATCAGGAGAGTCGCTGCAGGCGATGTCGTGCCGTCAGTAAAGGCACTCGAGTCGGTCTTCTACTGTCATAGCCCAAGGAAGACAAATTTTGCCGCACAGTCCTATCGGACACGTCCCTCGTACGTCCCACATTGATTCCTGCAGTTATTTGACGAAATGTTGTGTGTCTATTAATACTGACCATTCTACACAGACGTCTGCGATTTCGGTCGTTAAGTGCAGGTGGTCGGCCACTGCACTGTCCATGATGGGATGGGATGCCTGAAATTTCATACTCTCGGCACACTCTTGATACTGTGGATCTCGGAATGTTGAATTCACTAACGATATCCACAATGGAATGACCCATGCGTCTAGCTCCAACTAACATTCCGCGTTCAAAGTCTGTTAATTCTCGTCGTGCCGCCATAAATCACGAAAAACCTGTTCACATGAATAACTTAAACACAAATGAAATAAAATATCAAATCAGAAACAAATGAAATCTCTGGAAAGCGAATGGCGCATTTATACTTTTTCGCTGCGATACTACTGCCATCTGTATATTTGCATATTACTATCCCATGACTTTTGTCACTTCAATGTATACTGAAGAGAAAGTGTGCGGGAGTTCCTTAGCAGCAAGAAAACATTTTTTTAAATATAAATGCTGTTTTATGGTTTCAAAAATATTTAGTGTCGACAGGAGTAGTCATGATTTTGGTGACCCAGGCTCGAGTCCCAGTTCGGGCATGGTTGTTCTTCATTTGTTGCATCTGTGAGATATGTGAATGTACCTCCTTGCAAAAAAAGTGCTATGCAAGAAAATGTGATGCATGAGTATCTAAGACTTACTCTTGGCCTTAGTTGGCGCTGCTTAAAACGAGAGACGTATCCTGGACTTGACATAGCTGACTGTGTCAACGAACTTATCCATGGCAAGTGTCATCAGAAACAACAGCAAAAATACTTTGTAGATATTATCACAAAATGTGAGACAAAAAATAGAATACATTCGAATGATGTTATAGTACTTTGCGCTTGATTGTGGCGTTTAACATGCTTAATTTTTTATCAATCTTTTTAGAATCGAAAGTTTTAGTAATAGAAATAAATTGATACAACTCAAAATAGTAGGGTGATAATCTTGATAAAACATTTTTCCATTTAAAAACCAGGAATCATTGAAGCATAGACTAAAATCTTAAAGGGGAAATTTATATCAAACTAAATGCATTTAGGCATATGACCCCCCCCCCAATACACATAGTGTTATTTATTGCCTATTTTATAAAATGAATAGTTAGTGTCTATAATAATGAATAGTTAAAATAAAACCAAATGATTTCTCATCATGCAAAAAACAATCTTTAAATATATTCAGCATTCAACTCTAGCAGTGCCAAAGTATTGCTGAATTGCATATTTTACAAATGCATATTTTATTTGCAACTGCGGCGATATTCTTAAATATAACCAATCACGTAAGGGGCGGGGCTTTTAATTTTTCCAAGAACAAATACAAATAAATACTACCAAAAATATCGTATTTGGGGTTTGAATTACTTTTTCATGCACATTTATGAATGTTATCCTAAATGTCAAATCCTAGAATGATTACAGTTCTAAAATTAATGATATAGTTTCATCTGAGATATCATCGATCCAATAGATTACAATTAAAAAAAATTTTTGTCGTCTAAATAGAAATTGTATTCTAATATACAAGGTTAGTCTTTTACTTCTTAGCTGACGAATCAAACTTGGTAAATCATGATGGAATATTTTTATAATTTTAACAATATTCTTATGAAATTTTAACTTTGCTTGATATGTTAACTATAAACCTTATATTAAGCATGAAAATTAATAGGATGGATAAACTGTATAACAAGTATTATGAATTACTAAGCGACATTGATTAAAACTGGAGTGCATTATTAAAATCGATGTGAAAAAGCTCCATATCTTACGACATGTCAAAGATGATAAAACAGATAAACATCCAGTGGGTAAATTCTTCAAACTCTATTGATAATCACTTTTTTAAAAAAATGTGCATTAATAACAAAAATAATTCTTTTTATTCTTATGCCCTTTCATAAAGAAAAAAAAAATGCATTTCCTCTTCGCTTTTGTTGAAAAATCAAATCAATCTATTTTTTAACGCTAAAGTTATTAGTTATATTTTCTAAATATCATTATAAACAAAAAAAATTATGAAAACAATTAAATTTATTGGGTGTATCGTTGGGATATCTCATACGTCATTACTTTGGTCCCTGCAACAAATTAGTTATGACGCTGTGGTGATTGTAATATAACCCAGATAACATCCCTCGGACCGAAGTGCACTTTTGGCCCAACGGATATGTTACTCGGCTACTAACCATAAGGTTGGGAGTTCGGGCCTACCGCAATCAACACACATCCTAAAGCGCTATTAACCTATTAAAGCGAATTTAGTTTAAAATTGATCAAAATTAACAAACCAACTTAAGGAAATAAGCAAGTATTTACTTATTAAGGCCTCAAATCATTTGAAAAAATAAACAATCGATCCATCAAAAAGAATGATAAAATAAATAGTGCCAACTAACTTAATTTTAAATCATTTAAGACTAAACAAATATCTTGGAACGCAGGATTTTTTTAAATTCCTACTTTAGTGCCAAAAAAAAGAAGCTGTGATTGGTTGAAGATTAGGATACCACCCTGTTTGCAAAATGAATGTGGACTTGTAAAATATGCCACTGAGTTGAGTCAGTGTATCATAAATTCAACATAAAGAACATAATTTTTCAAAGTATTAAAGAGCCTAATTTTTAAAAAAAAAAGCAGTAAAGAACAAAGAAAACAAAGAAAAGCATTACAAGGTCAGAATTTTCTTACTATTTATTACTTATCGAATGCGAAGCATTCTAATATAGACAGAAAACGATATAAAAATAATCACACAAACTTCCAGATTTAATTAAAAACACAAAATAACATTATAAAAAATCTAATATAATAATTAGAATAACATTATCATCGAAAATCAAAGAGGAAAAAAAAGGCAAAATAATTTCAAGTGGAAAAGCAATTGTTCTTAACATGACAAACAGTAATTGTTTGATGTGCAATCAGTTACAGATAGCTGATGCCTTTCATTTTACCTCTTGAGTATAATAGGCACAATTCTCAACTAATTGAACAACTATTTCAAACACTGCAATAACTTATTATTGATTATGCATTACATATTTTCCCTACTTCTAAATCATAATAGTTAAATTACTTATATTTCGCATAATATCTATATGAGTCTGCTAGAGATAAACAAAATAATGAACTGAGCGAATGAAATTCATTTATATAGAATTAAAATTCATTGAAATTACTTAACCATTTATTGAGAATTGATAATTTTAGAAACAATGAACCAATAATAAATAAATACATAATAAACAATAAGTGTGAACCCTTTTATCGTAGCAAACATTTTATAATAAGTAGGATCAGTTCATTTATTCCTAATAACATTTTTTAAAGATTATTTTATAAATTGTTGTTACCTTTTTGTTGAGGATTTCAAAAAAATTGAATTAGGATATGCACATAGTACCAGATGAAACGCTGACTCTTTAAAGTAGAAACAGCAGTCCGAAGGAAAGAGTGTACAGATGGATTGGCTGAGGAAATGTGGTTATCGTTGAAAAATACATATAATTCCTTAAATTAACTATTATGGATTATACATGGAATGGAATGGGACGCAGTTTAATTATTTAAAAGTGATAAAAAAATGCAACAGCTATGATTTAACTTAGATTACACATTGGAAGAATTATCTACGCCGATTACTTGAATTATATGGGCACATATAACATTTTCAGTCGTAAAATTGCTTTTTTCAAATCATTCTTGTATTGAGTTCCGGTTAAGATTGCATCTTTTTACGAATGATATTGCATACGAAATGATCAAGAACTTTTTTTATTTTATCAATATTTGTTGGGAAATTTTTTGTTTCAAAATATTTAGACGACAATATTCAAACTAGAGAACAGAGAGAGAATATCAATTAGTATGACAGTTTATGAATCTAAATTACTTTGAATAAAATTAAAAATATGTATTGTTTGAAATGTTTCCACATTTGTTAGCATATACTTAATACCTCAATAATTGGTATACGAAGAACAGCGTTTAATACAAGGAAATTGTATTGCTGAATATAAGTTTATCTTAAAACGGATTCTCAAAACCTTCTGTTCTTGCTGAATATAAGTTATCCCGAAAAATTCTCAAAACCTTCAAGTTTTTGCGCATGTGCTAAGATGGATTTCATTTGTCAAAATAAGGGATACAGGAAAGAGGAAATGAGACGATGTTTACATTCAATAAAGTAAATTCCAATTACTCTCAGATTCGATTAAAATAAAATAATAGGCGGAGAAATGATTTGCACACACGTAAAAAAGAATTGAACGAAAAAGTATCTAACAGGTTGAAAATCAAAGTCAAAGAATAATTTAAAAAAAATCCCTGAAATGCGCTCATCCCCCTACTTCTCACCCCTTAGTGAGATGGAATCATCGAAAAGTAAACTTCTTAGGATACTGAAACAAGCAGCAGGCATCAATTTTGAATGCTTGTTTTTGTGAAGGGATAACAACCAACTGATGCTAGAGCATAAGTATTTTAATTTGATTTTTTTTGGCAAAAGAACCGTAATCTATGAATGCTGGTCATGTTGTACATAAAGAAGATGAAATTACATCGAATTAAAAGAGTCATCGAAGAGAATATGAGAAGAAACATAGTTCTAATCAAGATTTAAATAAAGTCATAAAACTGAATGGTCTTTAAAAATGCAAAGAATTGAACAAGAGGTGTCTTACCAAGCAAGAATAGGTAATCCGATATATATATATATATATATATATATATATATATATAGGTAATCCGACAATGTATGTTGGATAGACATATAACAATAACATTGCGAATACAATGGTGATTTCTCACCTAGTAACAAAAGGATATGGGTGTATCTATTGAGTCCTAATGTTTAAACGAGTTAAAACAGTACCTGCCTTATTGTTAGCTAATAAGGGCCAAAGTTGCACATGGACGTTGATGACATGAAGTTTGTTGCATGGGTCAACATTCACTGCCATTAAGAATAAAAAAACATTTTAGCATGGGGGATGGTAAGGGGATAGTAATAACAATTGAAGTAGTTGCCAGTTTGGCAGCCTTGTCTACATACTTAACTAATTAGGCTGTATACGTTCTTGAAAAAGTTTATCGACTCCATCAGAGCCGCTTTATTATTTCTTGGAAATTTGAGTTATTGAAATTATTTGATTTCTTACCTTTAAAATGCACAATTTGAAAAACATAATTGTAGCTTGTTAAAATGTAGGAATAAAATTATTTTTTATTCTTTTATAAGTGTTATTTTTATTTAAGAAACGAAGCATAACGAGTTAGTGTTACGTTTTTGCTCCAGTAAAGAAAATCAAGGTTAGAAAATGGTTCTTCAAATCGTAATCGGTCATACATCTTTTTGAAAAGTTTACCCCATCATGCAAAAGTTTGTACAGCTCATTCATGGAAGTATTACAGAATATAATTTTATAGCAAGGACAGTCCAAACTATATCAAAGTATTGGTATAAAATAAATTTAATATAAATAAGAACATATTGAATGAACGCATGCAATACCAAAGAAAGAAAAAAAAATGAAATCTGCTATCTCAAATCTCATGTTATCATGTAAGAACATTATCATTTTTCAGGCATCGTTTATCCCTATTAATTTAAGCCATTAACCAATGTAAACAAGTTTGAAACGATCATCTAATTATCAGAATAAGCCTGCGTGGATATATCGAGAATCGGGTACAATGTGGATATTCATACACAGTTGCAAGTTTTTGTTGGTGATAAGTCGCCAAATGTGTAAACCACCTTTATTATTTTCTAATAACCCTAAAAACGGAAAATTGATGCCCCAAGAGTAAAGAATCATCAATTTTCTGCATGTTCATTTTGTACTTTCAAAACCTCAAATCAATGCGACATCATGTTCTCACATGATAAAAGTCTTTAAATACAACAACAAAAAATATGTAGGAATATTGCCATTGAATTAAACTTTAAGGTTACAAGTTAAATTTTTATTTTTAAATGATTATTTTGGCAATAAATCGCCAAATATGACAACATCCTGCATTATTTTCTAATAACCCTAAAATAGGAAATTGACACATTAAAAGCGATAAATAGCCAATTTGTTGCATACGCATTTTGAGGCTTCAAATACCTCAAACCAAAAAAACATCATGTTCTCAAATGATAAAAAATCAAAAAACATTCTTTAAAGTAAAGTTTGTATTTGACCGATACAATTATTTATCGTTAATACTTTAGGCTGAAAGAACTTGTTGGAATATATAGAATTCGTAGTAAATAAAGATCACTAATACTTTTGGGTTGGGTGCATATCGGAGAACCCAGCGAATGGATATTTGGGATAATTAATAATTTTTTTTATAATTGGCTTATAATAATATTTTGATTATTAATAGTACTGACGTTAATTGAAAAGAATAAACAGAGAAAAAAAGAATTATTATTGACAAACCTAAATTAAAAATTCTAAATTTTTTGACCGCTTTATCATGAAAAATCTGTGGAACTACGCATGTCACGACGTTCCTATTTTCGTTCCAAAATTCATGCTAAAACAACTTGGAAAAATAACTTCTGTCCATTTTCCAATTTTGAAACCTTACATTATTCTAAACCTATTAAGAGCGAACAATTCTCGAAAATTATGTTTTGATTAAAATCCTTAAACAATTTTCAAAATCACTTTTCTTTACATGAATTCACATTACAACAATAAATCTATTAATATTTTTAATGCAAGAGATAGTGCATGATTTTCATTTGAAATCGAATCGAGAACTGATATAGTTATTTTTTTGCAATATCGGATTGGCAACGCATTTTTGAAATACGCCATAAAAATGACGTCAAAAAATGAAATCCTATTTAATTTTACTGCCCAGTTCGATGTAATCATTTCATCCCCGAAGAAAAACAAAGAAAAGTGAGAAAAAAATAAGCAATCATGGCGCAATGGCGTAAAAAGAATTAATCGAACTTTAGATCAGGAGTTCATATTTACGATATAACGCGGTGCTTGACTTGGATAGAATATTTTACATACGGGCCATTGTATTTAAAGACATTATCTTTGATAACTGTGACATTGACATTTAGGAAAATTGTTCGTACGTGGAATCTGACGCATATTTATCTTGCCTTATTCTACATGAGACTGAAATTTGTTTACGCTCAGTTTATAATAATTCGGCAGGAAAAAAACATGTTTGCTTTACCTTTCCCATTCGAAATTATGATAACAGACTGGCATTATTTAGTTTTTTTTGCATTTATTATACATGTACAATAATAATACTTCTATTGTGACACTACGACCTAAATAATTGATTAAAATTTCCACGAAGAAGAGAATACATGCATATTTTTTCATTGGAATATAATTTTCAATAATCACTAATCGCCCATGATCTCTATAATTAAGGAAAACAAGAAAAAAATATTTAACAACAGGCCTTGTTTCTTGGAGTTAAAGTAAAGTGTGTCATTGCCACCTATCGTCAGAGATCTTTATCAGCAGACTTCTGAAACTTATCATTTTATCATATAAACATTTTAAAGTAGATTTCTGAAGGGAGACTACCTATTGCAATGGGTCTCATGAAAGAACTCATGAACATTTTTTCAGTTATTCACCGATCATGGTCCCTAGAGTCCCTAAATCACTCTTGATTCAAAATTTTGTATATATCTGCATACAATGTTTTGCCCATCTTATCTTGTGAACAGGACTACTAGAGTAATTTGTTCGGATTTGAACTGGCTTGGAATATGTTAAAAATTTAAAAATTTCAGACGAGTTCGTAAAGAGCCTAAATAGGGTTGAAAATGGTATGTGCTTGTGTGTGTTAAATTTTCATTTTGCTTTAATTCTCTTAATATTACAGATAGGAAAATAAATACAATCAGGCAAATAAGCGCCTTATTTAGACGAACAATTTTTGTATTTAAAGTCTTTCTATAACTGCAAAAACTTCGAAGTAAGGGACTGAAAAGTGATTTTCAAGCCTCAACATTCACTTTATCTAACATGAAAAATTTGTGTTGCTGGATAGTATTTCGGACGTAAAGAAATCTAACTCTGACTTCCGCTTTTCTGAGAAGAGTTTGCTTAGTAATGCTGACTTCTTAGTACTTCTTTCTTAAATAAGTTTAGATTTTATTGGCTACTGGACATATCATTACCAAATCGATTTCTAAAACACCATACAAGCTAAGCTATATCAAAATCTTACAAAAATATGGCAAATTTTGAGTTAGTTTATTAGGAGGCACATTTTGAAAAAAAATTATTATAATCAATATTTAAAACGTTTCTTCCGGGCTTTTTTAAAGAAATATGCTCGAAATTAAATATCTCCTATTAATATAATTGGAGATTTTTTATTTGAAATATTTTACAAATGCAACTATGCAATTTCAATCGAGATTCTGTACACATATGTGGTTCAATTTATATAGCAAATATTTAATTTATAATTCTGTAAAGAAAATAAACAGTTTTTCTGAATGATAAACGAATTAAAACCATCCCTTTTCAAACCAATGTTAATAAATAAATATGATTGAACACAAACAAACATCGAACAAAGTCAATGTATCAATTTTTACTTTCTTGCATACATTGCGTAGAGACGTTTAGTTTAGTTTAATTATATTAACATTTTGTTACATAGCAACACTAGGTATATTTTAGAGCAGACCTTGTAATTTTGAACCGCTACCTGATGACGTTGTGGTGAGAAAGTATTGTCATCGTCAAAAAATTCGAACTGGAGATTTTCACGAATCTCCATATATTAATGTCATTTGTCTTTTCCAAAGATAACTGAAAAATGCTTTGAGCTAGATGTTTGAAATTCTGTATATAGTCTTCTAATTTTGAACAAAATCCATTTCGTAAAAGTTTTTCTAGAGGTTCGAATACAAGTTAATATCATAACAAACTAAAAGAACTACATAGTTGAAATTTGGTATACAAATTTAGCGTCTATATCGTAGATCTGTGCCAATTTTTGTGCTAAATTCAACCAGGGGATGACCGTCTATCAATTTGTACTCCCAGAAACATGTAAACGGGATAACTTAAGAACGCATTAGTTTAATTATATCAAATTTGGTAACTAAAAATGTAGTTTTAGGTGAAATTTTGGTTTCAGTCTTCTTGTGTATAATCGATCACCACCACTAAAATTACTTAAGAAATCTTTCCTTAACATGTGTGGCATCTCTTAAGTATCGACATAAATTTTTGTGGTCGACTGTGGTTTTATTCTGAAGGGTAAAAAAGATGCCTTATATTTAAGGATTTAATTCACAATGAATATCGTTAAAGAAAATTGAATACAAAGCTACACGATTCTTTATTCATTTTACCTCTCCCATTTTTATTCTTAATCCAAAAATATTTATGACACTACAACGGAAAGTATTCAGAGTCCAAGGAAAATTCTGAAAAATGAAAGACAAAAATTTGTGGATTAAGAAAATGATATTCAGCTCTTGTAAAATCCAATCATATCTTACTTTAAAAAATTGAATAAAACGTCTGAAATAAATGAGCCATTTATCATTAAATGAGAGATGATTACGTGCCCATTTTATATTCTGCATTTCTTTATATTTAATTTCGTTTTTCATGAAATCATTGATATTTTATCGATATTAGTAAGGATAATATCATTATTTTCATGATGATGAGTTTGAAATAGATATGCAAATAATTTTTTTCCTGGTGAGAAATAGAAAATTAGAGAAAGGTGAACGCACGGAACCAGAAGAAAACTGTACAGCTACATATATAAAGTGAATTGTTATGCAAGTCAAGAATTATGCATCTACAGAAAATTTTCTTTTACTGACTTCATCTTCCAATTTCAAGATAGATATTTCTTTTAAGAGTTGTTTCAGAAAATACTTCATAAATTTTATTTATGCTTAGAAATTAATAAATTGTTTTTTTTAATCCTTTAACAATTTAATTCAATTTGGTAAGCTATTCTAAAAAAATGTTGATGATCATTTTACTTGATATACAACAAATAATTTTTTTCTTCTTGTTTCCATAATCATCATAAATTAAAAGTATATTTAAACATTCTCAATTTAGCAAAAAGGAGAATTAGTTTTTTACTATGATCTATAACTGATTTTATTTGATCAATAATCAATGAAGTTGCTACATCATAATGGAATGCAACACATTTAAGTCTATTTAAATAATGCGTTTACAGGGCTAAAAGTGGTGAGAAAAATATGTAAATGAATGCGTGTTCATCAGTTGCATGGCATTCAGTTTTGTGCGGTCTTAATCTCATCGATGATATCGATGCAGTTACAGTAGTGAGGTTTGAAAATGTTTCGAAGACATCAGAAAATAAAATAGTCTGCAAACTATTTCCTGGATCTTAGTACGTAGATGTGTTTAATTGTTATGTATCTTGGAGCCAAATTAATTGTTACGTATCTTGGAGCCAAATTAATTGTTACATATCTTGGAGCCAAATTAATTGTTACGTATCTTGGAGCCAAATTAAGATATTTCAATGGGTAGTACGACGGATGCGAAAATATTCAGAGTGCACTGGTCGACCAACTTTTTAAGCAATTGATTGTCCCATCACTAAGGACTTTTAAATTATGTGACACTCTCGACTATTGATGGATGCAGTTTTGCCCGAACAAGCGATTCGTCAGAAACCGCATAAGGTACTGAATGGCGAAATTGTGTTCAAACAAACAATTAGTTATACGCTGCATAAAGTACTGAACGCAGCAATTGTATTCAAACAGATAATTTGTCACAAGCGACATAAAGTAATGAATGGCACAATTCTGTCCAAACAAACAATTAGTAATACGCTGCATAAGTTAACGAAGGGTGCAATTGTGCCCAAACAGACAATTAATAACAAGCTGCGTAAAGTACTGAATGGTGTATAAGGTACTGAATATGACACAATTGAGAGAGAATATGACACAATTGTTTATGAGACAATTTTGTCTAAATAAACAATTAGTAATACGCTGTATAAAGCAGAAATCAGTAATACGCTGCACAAGGTAATGAACAGCTCAATTTTGTCCAAACAAACAATTATTAATACGCTGCATAAGGTAATAAATGGCGCAGTTGCGTCTAAACAAATAATTAATAAGCTGCAGATAGGTAAATCGACGTAGCTATTGTGATCAAACAAACAATTCATCACAAGCCTCAAAAAGCACCGAATGGAGCAATTGTGTTCAAACAAACAATCAGTATCAGGCTGCATAAGGTAATGAATTGCGCAATTGTGCCACAACAAACAATGAATAACAAGCCGCATAAGGTACTGAATGGCGCAATTTTGTCTAAATAAACAATTAGTAATACGCTGTATAAAGTAATGAATGGCGCAGTTGTGTCCAAACAATGAATAATACGCTGTACAAGGTAATGAATGGCACAATTTTGTCCAAATAAACTATTAATAATACGCTTCATCAAATAATAAATGGCGTAGTTGTGCCAAAATAAACAATTGGCAACAAGTTACATAAGGCACTGAGTAGTCCAATTAAACAGTTCTTAACCAGCTGCGTAAGATACTGGAAAGGATACAACTGTGTCCAAACAATTCATAAAACGCAGTATCAATAGTGAGACTAGCAGAGAAATTAGTCATGGTCTTTGTAATATTTTTTTTAAAAAATGGGAATTTAAATGGGTTGCATAACTGTTTGGAAAAGTAATTTAATATTAACAAAACTAATGCGCAATCTAAACGCCCTTTTTATTGCCTTCATAATTTTACTTATTAGAAATCAATAAATTCTGCGCGTAGTAAATGCAAATTAAATAACTTTATTTGAGTATTAATTTTAAGATTATATACTAAACCATAAAGTGCAGATGCAGTCCATTTATCGAATTGGGTAATATTTAAATTGACTTCAAAAATAAATTTAAGATAAAATGGTTTGGCATAAGTAACGCTTTATGAACTATTTAGATGCCAAGTTATTAATTCATATTTTGATTGCTATTTGTTTTATATTTTTCAAAACAATAAAAAATATTTCTTAAGCTCCAAGTCTTAAAAATGATTAATAGCTATATAATAAGTTTCAAATATTTCCTTATAAAATATCTTATATTAATGTTTATAATATGATAATGATTTTATGCTAAAATTTTATCCAAAAACAAGGAAAACCAGGAACTTGGTAAAACAAGGAAATAAACTAATTTTATACAGTTTACTACAAGATTGGCAGAAGTGCAATTCTAAATTCTTTTTGTTGATTGCACGGCATATAAATCCTCTCATAAAATGCAATGGCTAACGAAGTCTGGCAAAGACATATTCGAATAAAATCTAAAACATTGTCAAGTCACTAATTCCGAATTAAATGCTCAAATTTTTTTTCATTTCTTTTTCAGATAAATATGTCTAAGTGAGAAATTACTATGTTTTGGACTTCCTTAGTCCCTCTGTGTCTCTTTACTTTTACAATGCATTCTTATAATTTTTAGTACATTAAATCATAAAAAATACCTTGAAAAGGGACTATAATTAGAATATTAGAATATATGGCATCAAGAAATCAAGCGTATGGTTAATGCAAAAACATACAAAATATTGATTCTAGTCAAAATATTAATGTTTT
This sequence comes from Argiope argentata, assembly GCA_026289955.1. Taxonomy (NCBI): domain Eukaryota; kingdom Metazoa; phylum Arthropoda; class Arachnida; order Araneae; family Araneidae; genus Argiope; species Argiope argentata. The sequence continues at coordinate 1,593,401 of JAOUZG010001441.1, read as the reverse complement.
CCTTTTAAAAAACAGGGAAATTATATAAAACGAAACAAACTGACAACTAAATAGCTTGAGACGTTTAAATAATAATAATAAGCTAAACAAATTTAATCAAATTGAAATGAATGACAGAAACACTCAACTATACTTAGAAACAATAGCAATTATTTCTATCGGCAAAATATATTTCTGATAAACAGGTATTTAGCTATCCATTCAGAAGTTTAGAATTTACAATATTCAGTTTTAAAATTCTTATAGCAGGACAATTAGTGGTTGAAAAAATATTTCATTAGATTTTTACAAGTTTAGAGTAATATTTGCCTTTAACAAACAAACATTTCTTATTCTAAATTTTAATACAGAACAATGCTGAATAGAGCGAATTTACTCTAAAGGATCTATTTATTATATAAGTCTAATTGATAAATTTATTTTATTTTATACTGTCGGCATAATAATTCACAAAAATATCAAATGTCTACGTGAAAATGAGGTGCACTAAGAAAAGGGAATACTTATAAAATGATTACTTCACATTTTTACTTATATATATAGAATTATATAGAATATTAATATTTAAAAATTATAGAATTGAAATATATATTTAAAATTAATAATTTAGAACTTATTAATATGAAATATTAATATTTAAAATTGAAAGAAAAAACTTTGTTATTACATTTAGTCATATGAAAGGATGCGAAATTTTACTTTAATATGAAAAAGAGGACTTCTAATTAACTAAATAATAAGAAGAACAACAATAAAATACTTTTAAAGTTAGATTGGCTACTGAAAATTTATTTTCTACGACTAAAACAGTCAGCAAAATTTCACTTTTATATTCCCTATGTATAATAGCTTAGAAGTTAATCATTAAAAAAATCGTTATTACTGCATAAATTTAAACAATAATAATATAAAAATAATGTTTTAATAAAAAAGTAGGTGAATTTCATTGAAAAAAAAGTAAAAATGTATTAAATTTTATTGAAAGTCATGTACATTTTGAGGAAAAGAAATAGTTTTTTATTTTTCAAAATAATATTATTTGAAATTGTTCTTTTTTTGCATGCCTTTTAAAAATTGTGGCATATATATCTGCACAATATCGATGCAAAATTAAAAAAGTTATCTTTATTTATTTTCTGTGGAAAATTTTCGATTAATTACGGGATATTAATTATTATAAAATAATTGCAGGCGTTAAGGACATGAATATACAAAGGAAATTAAAAATATTTCATTAATCTGGTTGACAATTATTTTAAGTGCTAAAATTTAAAAACAAGCGGTAATTTTTTAGAGATTAACTATTGGTTTAACTTTCTCATTGTTTAAATTTCTTAACAATAACTACTTCATTCTAGTGTTTATAGACTTTTCAGGAAGTCGATCCATATTAGCATAAAGAAAGGAATTAATGATGAATGAACTGCATTTCCAGGTACAATGGAACAAAGAAAAGCGGAAAAGGATAGAATTTAAGATATTCATTTATTTTCCTTTGAAATTTAAGAAGATAGCTTAGAAAATGCTGGTAATTCTGCTTATATATTCAAATGAAATATGAAAATAAACCTTGGAGGCATCCAAATATGACTTTTGTTTTGAAAAAAAAAATAAGAATTCATCTTTAAAAAAGGAAAAATATGAATTTTATTTTCTGATAGCATTGTTCCCAATAAAAATAAACAATGGTGTCAGAGAGTAATACGATTGGTGCCACTAATAGCTCCTTTTGACGATTTTAATGTTTATTTAAAAATTTCCATAAAAGCCTTGCATTATTTTGAGAAAAAAACTTAAGAGATTCTACAATAGTTTATTGAGATCAAGGTTCCCAATTAACAAAAAAATTTCCTGCATATGAAAAAATACATTGGTTTTACCTTTTAAAGTTGCTATTTAAAAAAAAAATCTTTTTATTCTTTATTTGAGGAGTTATTGAATCTCAGAAACTACTGAATCGAATAGTTTAGAGATCTTATATAGGATGGATTTTCTCAAGACATTTATAGTTTTTACAAGATATTAACTAAATTGAACCCTAGAGAAATAAAGACTAAGTGATTTAACACATGCCTAATATTTATCGAGTCTTCAAAATTGAAAACAATTATTCCTATAAAAATTATTTGATCTTATCTCAATTTTTTTACAATAGTTTAACTGTTTTTTTTATCATTTTAGTTTTTGATAGCAATAGAACAGTTTTTGATTTTTCTTGAGATTCTCTTAATTTATATATAAATTGATTCACATTAAAATAAATATTTCACCTCTCAGAAATTCTTAAAAAGTTGTATTTTTTTTATTCATTTCCTTTTTTTAAACCGAAATATACTCGACAGAAATGTATTCATTGTGATAAACAAGCAAAATGGGTGGAATATTTTCACAATAGTGATCATATAATTGTTTATATAAAGTTTATTTTAAAGCTATTACAATATCTTGAAAAAAAAGTGATGTCCTGTAACATTTTAAGTTTGTGTGTGAAAGTCAGAATGGAAATACTTTTTTTTCGACAACGTAAAAAATACAGACAATGCTAATAATCACGTACTTTTCACCTTTGTTTCAATAATCACAATTTCAATTTGAAATGAGGGGTGGGGGTTGTGATATACTTAATATATTTTAAGCTGTTCTTCAAAAATTATAAAAAACTCTCAAAAATAATACTCACCACCTGTGTCCAATTTTTACTCAAAAAATGTCGTCATATAAAAAAAAGACACCTTATAACTCAAACCCACAATATATTTTAAGCGAACAGAAGGAAAAAATCATCAGAATAAGACGAATATGAAAAGTTCTGTTCCAATCCCAAAATTGCTGTTGTGATTGCCCTGAATTATATTATTAAATGATTGACCTTCATCAGATATGAAAATTATTTGATAATATGAAGAATTTAATATCAAATCAATCATGTATTTCCTTTTTATTTCTGTAAAAACATATACTTAACGTAAATATACAGCAAATCAAACAGAAAATTATGCAACAAATAAACTCATGATGCAAGACTGATTGCTTTTCTTGGAATAAAAGGATGGTGACATTTTTCGTGATCGGTTTTTCCAATTGTTTGAGATGAATAAAATAATTTGTCACTTCCTATTCTTATTACTTTGAAATTTATTTTAACTTAAAATTATTTCCCCAACTTGGAAAACTTATAAGTAAACAGGAATATAATTAGTTTATTTTAATATTAATATTTAGAAACAATATTATTTATTTGTATCAATTTGTCTTTTTAATATGTTTATTAATATTTCCTTGGGCTTTATAAAATTTAAAAGTTTTTTACAAGGGGTCAGTGGACTTACAGTGGACAGTGGACTTTGAAATAAACAAAAATGGACGAAAACAGGCCATTTTATTTTTATCGTATCAACAAAATATATGTTTATATTTAATTAAAATCTACACCAATATTATAAATGTGAAAGTTGGGATGGATGGATGGATGATGTTAGTCATTGAAGCCAGAGCAGCTGAAGGAAATTGGGTGAAATTAAGCACAGAGATAGATTATAGTCTAGAATAGGACAATAGGTATATAGGTTACTGTTCAGTAAAATAATATTGTCAAGAGGGAAAAAATACATCTCAATTGCTTTTCTTAAAATAATATTTTCATTAGATTTAAATATTTTCGATATGTTCCAGGTGCCTTAATTTTTGAAGAAATTAAATGAAATCGATAATAAAGATTTCGGTCAAATATTAAAAGAAAATGGGGGTATATCATTATGAAAATAGGGTTTGAATTTTTTTAGGTTGTTAAAAGTCAGTTATAGTTTTATAAAAACAAACATAAAATTCCTAAGAAAATTCGGTAAGTGGGCACAAAAATATTTCTAAAAAATTATCATTTAATTGGAAGTATTAAATCATATTTTCTTTCCCAGTAAATTTATATTGAGTAATAAAGAAATATATAATCAAAAAATTATAATTCCTTAAATGCTTTGAAATTTTTATATATATATATATATATTAATATATATAGATATATATATATATATATATAATATCTTTTTAAAAAATAATATATTTTGTTTTGAAATATTTTTTAAAGAAATGTGACACTTTTATATTTTAATATATATGCTATAGAAATTTCATAGTCACTACTGAATAATCCCTAAAAGTGTCTAATGGAGTCTACTGTCCTTTTAAGCTTAACGAAATACAAGAATAAAGCTTGTAGCTACAAGAATTATGCTACATCTACAACTAGCTTATTATCGCTAGTTATGAAACTTTTAGAAGGTAATAGGATTTATCATTTTTTAAACTACTTGCAAACCAGGTTTCAAATATATATAATTCGGGTACTTTTCTATTACTCGTATACAAGCAAAAATTCGGCAAATAATGTAGAATTCCGCCAAATTTCTTTGGCGATTTGTCGCTTGTCCCCGGCTAAAGGAAAAGTATCATAATTTGGTACAATAATAATAATAATTCGATAAAAATATCCAGGATTCATGCAATGAAAATACAACTAGGTTGAATCAAATTTGTGGTGATAAATTCATATTTTATTAACATTTATTCCATTGGTAAAGTATGCTCAATTATATTAAAAATTAATTTTTTATTATATAAGTATTAACCGATCTTGAATCTAAAAGGTTATAAGTCGATTGTAGATATTCAAAATAAGTTTTATCTTTAATACGAGGAAACATTTTTGTCAGATTAAGAAACAAGTTAAATGATTTTTTATGATAGGCACTTAAGATTTGAGACTAATTTATACAAGACAGGGGAAAAATGAATAATATTGGCATATCTCTTCTTTATTGTATGTAACAAATAATCTATATGCAAGTCGAAAATATTCTAATTCATAAGCACGAATCTTAATATAAACAAAATTTCTATTATCAGCTGTTGTTCCAATAATTCAATGCCAAAAGTGTTTTCACTTTAGATAAAATATAAACGATAATAGCAGTGAATATCTTTTAGAAACAAAAAAAAACAAAATAAAAAAAAGGAGTGATGTCAAATACCTCCATTTTCGTGCGTTTTACGAAAATGATGCATGTGCTTACGCGTTTTGAGAGACGTACGAACTTTTAGTAGATAACACGTTTTCCTCGTTGCAAAATATTAAATTTTGATTAAAGATCCAGATAAATGATTTATTTCAAAATATTCATACATTTATCAAAAGACAAGTGAATGAATGATGAAATTATTTAAATTATTAAATTATTTAAATTTTCTGTTTTATGACGTATTTTCTTTCCGAATCTGATTGAGAAAAATAAATTAAATTAAAGCTATAGAGTCTATTAAATGATATGAGAGCCAGCGATCCTTAAATAATTAAAAAATCTGCTCTCAGCAAGCTGTATGGTAAATGTAAATTACTTTGCATCTAAGTTACTATCTGGCAAAATAAATTGTTGATGTTAGAAACAGTCAAAATTAAGGATCGAAAATCACTTTTTATAAATTGAACTAAGATATTGAACCCTAACTTTCAAGATATTGTATTTATCAAAAATATATAAAAACAAAAGCCATCAGGCGTAATGAAGTGTTAATTGGATTTATTTTTCTAGTTTCAATATTAAGAAAATTATAGAGAAAGGAAAATTTCCCTTCTCGCCTCATTTCCACCCCTTTGAGATAGATTGGCTATTTATGCACTCGCCTGATCGCCTGAGATGTTTCCAACAACATATTCCAAGCCGGTTAAAATCCAAATAAAATCTGTTGACACACACACACACACACACACACACACACACACACACACACACACACACACACACACACACACACACACACACACACACACACACACACACACACACACGCACACACACACACACACACACACACACACACACACACACACACACACACACACACACACACACACACACACATACACACACACACACACACACACA
>JAOUZG010001441.1:1561065-1583127 GCA_026289955.1 Argiope argentata | reverse complement strand
AAAAAAAGAGATGATATATTATAAAGATTTATGCCGTATATGAATTATAATTAATATAAAATGATATTTCGTGTACAATATAGAATGTTGAGATTTGAATGGGAAAGCTATAAATTTGAGGGAAAAAAGTTTTAAATCTAAACTGTATAGTTTTGATTTAAAATTATTTCACCCCTCCGGTTAGCAAAACGCGGGTACAATTAGAATAATTAATGCTCTTAGCATTAACATGGAAATAATTCAATAAGTAATTTTAGTCGCTTCAGTTTATATGAATAAGATTAAATTACTAATGTGCATCTTGAATAAACATTCCTTCATTAGATTATGATTAAAAAATCAGATTTCAAAGAAGGCAAATTGAAAATAATCTATATTTTGCTCTTCTGAAATTGCATTAAAATATTCGAGGCAGATGATAATATACTTTAATATAATGAAAACGAGCGAAGATCCCATTATAAAATAAAAGGAATTGATGGTAAGTCATTTAAGATAATCAAAACTGAAGTTATTACAAATGCGTGTATTATGAAAACAAACTGAAAAAAATGAAGACTTTCATGGTACATATTTACAATTGTAAAAATGATGAATTTATCATAATTAACGAGTAAATGTATTTAACTCTCCTACGTACTTGTTTATGATTATATTCCATATCTTTCACATTTAAAGTTTAAGGAAGTTATGAAAGATAAGCAGATATTCAAAAAAATCTCTGCAAACATCATTATCTTGCTATTTAGAAAGTAAAAAAATATTATAGTAAAAAATTTGTTTTTTTAATATTAATTATTTCCTTTTCTTTTCAGTTTCTGTTTACGTACAACATTGTTTTGGTTGAGTGATATATTTTTTTCATTTGTCGAAGAGTATTCTCGAAATTTTAAACCTATGATGTATAATAATACATAAGAAATACGTAAGTATTAAAAAATCTGTTTTTTTTCTGTGCATCTTGATTGTAAAACTGAAAAAAAAATTGAAAATCATTTTGATTAGCATCTTTGCAGTAAATAATTGAAGTAATTCGAAATGCAGGATTTTAATCATACCATATTAATTGTAACATTTTTGCAATTATCTGATGGATTAAGAAAGGACTTCAATTTATACTTGACAGAGATTAAATTTTTTGCTATATTCTACATTATAATGATCATAAAAATAAATTGGATTAATTATTACAGTTTCATGATTAGTTATTAAATGATACCTATTATACATCATTAAATAAAGTAGCCCGTGGGAACTGAGTAATGTCAAGCAAAAATATTTTTCATTCATAATTCAGGCAAGGTCATATGAAAATTACGCGCCAGATTTGTCATTCCTTAAAACTGTGAAAGGGAATATCAGTTTTAAATTAGTATTTGTCATTTTATTTATTGTTTTATTATTTTATTTTTCTAAACATTTCCAAGTTTCATAAAGGATGTAGTTGAAATAAAATATGCCATCAATAATTATATCAAAGCTATGAGATAGATATGATTATATAAGGCTATTAAAAGAAACAAGTTTTATTCATGAACGTGTACTTTGAAAGGTTTGGACAATACGTACACTAAGAGTTCATACCATCAGTTTTTATTTAGCCCTGATTTTCACTAAGATGACTTCATCAATTCAAGCTCTTACTAACGTAGAACCTTTTCAGGTATGGTGCTTTTAGGTTAGCCGTGCAAAGTGTGAAGTTGGCGATTAATTTCGACCTGTTTCCCTAAAAATTGTAGCGATAGCTCTGTGCCCAAATTTTTATAAGTCTTGGAGATGTTTTTTTTACGGTGCAGTCATCATACACTATTTGGCGATTTTTCACTTACTTTCGGTCAACCGAATAGTGTTTAACATATTTATATCCTATTTAGACTCCCTTACTTTCCATTAAAAATTCTGCAGCTATTTCTCAAGAAATCATATGACTAATGAGACTGAAATTAGCATCAACTCTTTCATCGTAAAAGCTACAGCTAAATGATTTCCTTTTAGGAATGTCGCATATAAAATGCTTTGAATCCGGTATCCTCAATAAAAGTTATAGATTGTTTCATTTCACAAAACCTACAGAAGAAGATATAATCACTCGTTTTACTTCCATAAACGGGCAATTTAGAGCAAAGATTGACTAAAGTTAGAATTGCATTAAGATTTTACGAAATTTTTTCTCTTCAATAAATCGTTGGAATAAAAGTTTCTGTAACAACTTAAAAGCACCATTTACCAGGCACTATCAAATTTTATAGTGTAATTTTCTTTAAAAGAATAAAGGTCACGAGACAATCCTCTGTGTTAAACATAATACTATGGAAAGTCATTAATTACGTATTCAAATAAATTTCCCTCTCAAAATACTTGCAATTCATTTCAATTAAAAAGCAAGTTCAAAAGCTTTCACCTTGTAATACTATTAGTCGATTTTTTGCCTGACGAAAATTTGTACTATAAACTCATACCAAGGCATGGTTATCAAGAGAACGAATTAAGTTCTCCTTCTATGTACACATTTTGGTCAAAAGTATCTGGCACCAAATGGAAAGAATTTGGAGCATACTGAGACGCAAAATAATATGATGTTGGTCCTCCTTTTGAATCGATTATAACCTTGTACAAGTCTGCGAAAACTTTCCATTAGTGTTTGATAGGTGACTATCAGAATTCATTTCCAAGTGTCCATCAGAGATGACTTGAGTGCTTTCAGTGAGGATAGTTGATTAGGCTGGCTACATAATCTGCGCTCTTATTCATCCCAAAGGTATATGAAATTTATATCGAGGATCTGAAAGGACCAGTCCAGTTTTTGAATACCTATTTTGACAAACCACGTCTATGCAAGCATTGCTGCGTGAATGGAGCAGTTATTCTGTTGGAAGAGAATTGGGCCTTCCTCAAAATATTGATATAGAGTTGGGAGTGCAGCATTGTCCATAAAATCCAAATGCATCTCAGAGTTCCTGTTTTCAACCGCAGAACCTAAATTAACTAGACCAAACCATGAAAAACACCTCTACACCATTATGGTTCCAATTTACTACCAAAATTAACAGTTGGCACAATGTAGTAACAAAGGAAACGTCCACTGGGCATCCGCCAGACCTAGATGCGTCCATCCGACTGCCATACTGTAAAGCAAGATTCGTCACTCCAAAGAACAGTTTTCCACATGTTTCCCAGTCCAATGATCGTGAGCTTTGAACCATTGCAATCGACGCTTCGCATTCTGTGGAGTGATGTTTGGCTTTTGCATTTACTGCATAATAATAATGAATCCTGCATAATAACCGAACTCTCGATGAAGAGTCTTGCAATAGTTTTGTTGTTCATATAAACACCTAATGGGCTTTGGAACTCCTGAGAAATTTCCGCCAATGAGGACTTATGATTTTGTTTCACTACCCTTTTTAGAGCTTTGCGGCTGCGTTCGCAATTTTTTTTTGACCTACAGTTCGCTTTTCTGCAGTTTCCCTGCTAGACACTTCCACTTCACAATTATATCATTCATGGTGTAACTAGACTTCTGTAGAATGAAAATCCACAATCTCACGAACTGATTTTCCACAAAGGTGGAATCTCACTATACTGCCCACACAAACTCACTAAACTCCTTTGACTTACTCATTGCCTCACAAACGCATAAATATAACCTGAAAAACCACTACTAACGCTTTTACAGCTTTCGAATATGCATCAAATTGCGTCACCTGCTAGAACCAATTTTTTAAGGGGTGTCCGGATACTTTTTCCAAATAGTGAACATCCTTCCACATACTCCTCTTTGTTCTTTTATTCCATGTTGAATTAATATATAAACTACAAAAAAATGGAATATTTATATAATTTTTTTCATACTATGCAAAACACAGATTAGAGTACTTAATAGATAAAATACAAATTAACTCAAAAAGTGCAATTATTTGAAAAATTTTATTCCTTTTAATTTCTACTACTAAAAGAGGTTGGTGCGCTAGAGGTCAGGCCATTTTCTCTTACAAATGCCAGTTTTAGTAATGCTTAATCTTGCAAAATAAGAATATGCATCTTGGAGCAGTGGTTTTAAATTTTCATTAGAATTGTAATTCATTAAAATTTAACGCATTCTTTGCATTTTTTAAGGAAAATGTCCGAAAACTTTGTTGCTCAAAAATAATTTTTTCTACCATTTCAAAAATTATCTTTCTAATGATATTAATCTAATGGTTGTGAGAATTTTTCCTGATTTTCCTAGCAATTTTTTAAAAATATATTTTCTTCCTAATTCTCAACAATGGATTAATTACATTGTTCCCTTGAAATTCAGATCATTTTCATTGTTTCATTAAATATTTAATCGGGTGATTTTTTTTCCATTGTTAAAAACCAGACATGAAGGAATTCGCTGTTAAAAAGAGCGAAATAAATTACAGTATCGCGAAAGTTCAAAGATGGATGAACTGGAAATTAACATTTTTAATAGCTCTATGATATCATACGACTGAATCTTCATGAGGAAAGTTCATATACACAGTGAACCGAATTTAAGTATGACAAATAAAATAATATGTTATTACGAGTCAATTTAGAGGAATTATAGATATGAAATTATAACGGAAACAACTTATATTCCTAGTGGACCAGCTGGTCGTCTGAGACGACTAATCCATATTAGTTACAAAGAAGAATATTTATGCTGACGCTGCAAGCCAGATAGTAGGATATAGAATTTCCAAATATGATACATATGCATATTTTGGGCGGTAAAAATGTGAGCAATTTTTTTTGAAATTTTAACTAAACGAAATCCTAGAATTTTCCTAAATAATTTTCAAAAATATAACAGTTCACACATTATTTTAACTCCATCAGGAAATTTAATATATCAATATATCGTCTTGATGAGAACAATTTAGGATACTTTTCCTTTAGCAGGTGGCCAACGAAAAATCGCCAAAAAATTTGGCAGCAGTTAACAGTATTTGGCGATTTTTTACTTCAAAATTGCTATAAGAAATTTGTCAGAATTCTACACTATTTGGCGATTTTTCACTGTAGCCCAGCTAATGGAAAAGTACCCAATTTAATAACCTGGAAAGTTTTCCCTGAATGTTATCAATTAAAAAATATTTAAAAATTTCTGCCTGTTTTTCAATAATAGATTTCATTATTGAGCATCAAATTTCTTTCATTGTTTCATGAAATACTTAAAAACTCAATTTTCTATCATTGTTAAAAGATAATGAAGTTTGATTCTGTTTAATATTTGAATAATTATGAATAGTAAAGTTAAAATTATAATAGAAGGCAGATGAACCGAACAGCTATATTTTCAAGAAACGGTATGATTTTGTGAAACTTTAATTCAATTTCGTTAGGATATACACTAGGAATAGAACAGGTATTAATTGATTAAATTTATATGGCTTTAAATTTTTCATAGTTTCATGCTTAAAAGAATTTTCTTGAAGGGTGAATACTAAGTTTTGTATGAGAGGTTTAACTAATAATAAACACAGACAGTTTTCTCATTGAATGAGCTGGTTGCCAAAGACGGCTAGTCATAACAAAAAACAATAACTGTAAATTACTCAAATTTTCGTTAATTGGATATAAAAGAATAATTACAAAAATTATCTAATTCATAAGATAGAATAACATATAAAAATTTAGAGGAGATTATATTCCTAGGTATGATAGCATATTTAATTTTTTAGACTTCATTTGCCTACCTTTGTTTTATTTTTAAAATTTATTCTTAATTATATAGTAGTAGAAATAATATGTGTGATTATACAAATACAGCAATTAAAACAAAGTGTTAAGGTAAATAATAAGATGGTATCCGATGTTCGGGCTGAGGGGTAGAGCATCTTTTCCGCGATCTGGGCGTCAAAGTTTCGAGTTCCGGTTTGGGCATGGTTCTGTGTTTACTCTGTGAGGTGTGTGAAGGTGCCCTCTGTTAAAAGAGGTTGTGCAAGCGAATGTAACGTATGAAGTAGCTAAGTCGTACTCTTAGTCCTAGTTGGCGCTACTTTAAAGACAAGGGATGCTCAATCGGCTTTAAATAGCTGACTGTAATCAGCTCGTTAGTCCACAGTAAGTTCCGTTAGTGATAACAACAACTTAAGATGGTTAAAATTAGAATAAAGATTTATAATAAGAATTGTAGATCTTTATTACATATAGGGCTTGATCTACCAAAGATTGATAGTTGGTCGATCTGTATATTATGAGTAACTCAAAAATGCAATGATTTAAGTAAATGAAATTCAGCAGGAGAATACTTACGTATTAGACCGTCGATCTTTATCACGAAATTTGAAGGCATCACCAATGAGTTGCTAAACAGCCAATAATGGCAAAAAACAACCCTTATTTAAAAAATAGTCCAAACCTTAACTGTCTTCCGTCATTTTGTTGATTTTGTTGGCGTCGACGGTTTATCGTCAATTTTGAATCCGTCGACAATAAGTTACTAAACCGTTGGCATGGACGGTCTAATACATAAGTACCGCCAGAGAAGTTCGACATAATAAAATTCAGCATGTGGTCTTGTTTATAACATTGTTGACCGACGTCAGACTGTGAGTTGAAATAAGAGAAATGAATACAACCAAAATCCATGCTGCTTTTTTTCGAGCAAACATGCTGCTTGGCAAAAACGAAAAAAAAAAAAAAAAAAAAAAAAGAAACACCGAGTGAAGAAAAGTCCTTCTTATTTAATATCTGGACTGAAACCTCTAAATTATATAATGCAATCTAAGTACTGACCTTTCAATAAAGCTTGGGGAATGGAATGCCAATCCAGCAATTTAAATCATTCGTAGAAACCAATTATAGTTGGCTTTAGCTGCTAGGCATTATCTGATTGAAATGAATTGCAGGTCAGCGTTAAGATACGAGCCGTATTTGGAGAAGCACGGTGAGGTGTGAAAAAGCCAGCCAACAGTGACAAAGTAAAAAGTATATTAGAAAGTGCACTGACACCTAAAAAATTCGCTGAATGAATGAAATGAATTTTTCTTGCTTCTCCTAAAGAAAGAGCTATCTTAAAAAATACCTTCAACCATGTGAATAAACCCAGTGTGAGTTTGTAGAATCTACTACGGATGTCTGTCCAAACCGCTTTTTACCTTAATTAGAATTTCAAATCGGTCTTTTTTTATGAGCTGGGCAGTAAAATTCTTACGGTGAAGTCGGCGTTCAATCGGTAATACGACACACGAGCTGCGGGGTTTGGCTGCTTTTGAAGTTGATTTTTAAGTCTTGCATAGCTCAAGCGTTAGTCATTCTCTTAATTAAAACAGTAATAACGCGTACATATGATTAAAAAAACAATAGTTTGAACATTTATTCATAAACATTTAATTGATTCTTCAACATTCAGAATTCAAATTAAATAATGTTAATGTAAAATATTGGTAGTTATTAAAATATTTTTATTCTGACTAAATAAAAAAGTATTTTTTAAATTTTAACACGTATAATTTCTTTGAAAACGATTAACCTTTTTATTTTCTTGTAAACGTAATATAGAGAAAATATTATAATTTTCAAAAATTCAAACGATGTTTTGACGGATTTTTATATTTCAGAACCTACCCGAGTTCCAAAATTTTTAAAAAGATGTTCGACTGTCTGAGACAAAGATAACTAAGAATTGTTTTAAACTAGATGGACGAAATTTGTCATACGGTCTTTATAGCATATTTAGGGCACTTACGTATTATACCGTTCAACTTTATAGCCAAATTTAAAGTCCTCGCCGTTGAGTTGCTAAACCACCAATTATGGCAATCCGGCAAAGTTGTAATCCGTTGATCTTTATTGCCAAATTTAAATCCGTCGCCAAAGTGTTACTAAACCATTGGCGAAGATGGTATAATACGAAGTACCAAATTTAGAAGCAATTACAGTAGATTTCTATTAAACTTACAGCAAACTCCGTTCAGAGGAAGTCTGCCTGTTTCAATAAGCATATAAGTTAACACAAAAATTCAACGCGAAAAAAGCAATATGAATAAAACTAGGCACACAGATTTAACATCTATATTATAGACATCTATCAAATTTTGAATCAAATACACCTACGAGCTGATATTTTGTCAGTCTGTACTTTCAAAAAGCATATGAACCTGATTTTATTTGAATATATAAAAGATATCAAGATACTCTACAATCAGCCAACTAACAACATCGTCTACTGAAATCTGTGTGTTGTTGCTGTGTTGGGACTTATGGCATTTGCCTATAGACAAGCTATTAGCCATGAATGTGTTAATGTTCTAAGACTTTCTATAACCTTCTTTATATATCTAGATTATTCTGTAACGGTATAAATTCTGAGTTCCACAAACAGTAGGATTAGTTCTCCGGCTTCATGAAACGAACTGTTAAGAGTTAATAAACTTGATACAATGTTACTTTGAGTCCTGTTATTCGTTGGATAGTGGTGAAAATATTAATTACTTTTTCAAAGATGCACATCGTTTTATGAAACTTTAGATGACTAATAACTAACCGAAATGAAACCAAAACGATATTAAGTATCAAATGAAATCATTAAAATATTTTAAACTCAGAAGCAGTACAATATTTTAATATATATATGAAACATAATATATGCTTTGTATGTTAATTGCAATTTGCTCTGGCATCTACAATATTTTTGTTCGAAAACAATAATTTGTTTTCTAAGAAAATTCGTTTTGTGATACATTAGATGCAATTAATATGCTAAACACTGAAGCAGGAAATTTTTATCCTTTGCTTACGATCCATCTCAAAAGAAAATTATCTATAATATCCATCATCTTCAAAATTTCTTTAATGAAACTGCTTTATCATTTGCAATATAATTTTGAAAATATATTTTTCATTTATTGAAGGAATCTTCGACTCTTAATGACCCTTAAAAAAGTAGTTGTAACAGTTTCTATCATTTCCCATGCAGTTTCATAATATGAAGTATTGGAAAATAATTTTCATGTAAACAGGAAGTCTAATATATTGAATGTAATAATCTATTTTTCAAAGTGAATTCGGTGAATTTTGTCAAAACAAGAGATGAATACGCATTTGCTTGTTTCATAATTCTAATAGACTAATAATTCAGTTTTAAATTGCTCATGATTTCATGAATTATTTTGAAATTCGGATATTACAACAATTTATATGAATTTATAGAATCAACGCTATAAACTATTTCTAACCGAATTATGCTGAGATTCAAAGCAATAATAGATTGAATAAAGACTTTTTTCACTTCAAACGCAAAATTAAACTATAAACACTTTCTTAAATAGATTTCTTTTCAATTTTAAGAAGGTTGTAAGTGAAGCTTAGTAATTGGATCCTGCCTTATGGCATCATTTGTAATTTAAACTCAATTTAAAACTTTGTTTAAAAGTATGCATTTTTGAATCAGAAAGCCGTAACTATTAGAATTTACAAATTTTATTGATTCAGATATCTTATATTTACTCTTTGATTGATATGAATAAGCTCAGGAAGACTAATAAAAAATCAATTATTAAAAAGAAATACAGCTATTTAAGATATGAAGTTAATAAGATAGGAAGTTATTTGAATAAAAGTTGATAAATATAGTGATTAAAAAATTACTGTATTCAATTTTTGTGCATATGCCTTAGATATAATTTAAAACGAAAAGAACGCACAAGATATTAATAAATTCTCTTGTTTTAAGACATTTATGTTTAAAACTGAAGAACAAATTAAACACAAATATGATACATTATCCAAATTCATATAAGAATGGGGAAATGAGAATCTCCCTAAAATTAGCAAAAAAAAAAATAATCACCGACATTATATTTTGTGCAAGGGAGGGCAATTGGTATATGTTGTAGGAAGGTTAGGAGTCCCTAATGTGAGCCCCTAGCGATTACTAAATGATTTATTTGATATTCATATTTATGTTTTTTACTTCTATATGTGTTATTATTATCTTTCGACCCTTAAAGGAAAATAAGAATAGGGTTTTTTAAGCCAGAAAAATTAAAAAAAAGAACATGTTAAAAGCTATACTCACTTAATATCTGCATGCCAAAGTTTTCTAAATTATTTGCTTAATCGCCGTAGTTTGGAGAGCGAAAAATCTCCATGACGATTACTTCGGACCACATTGCGGTACGAAGGCGTGTCTGTGACCCCCCTATTTCAGCTGTGAGAATTTTGGAAAAATGCCAAGTCTGGATAGCCCCTTCGCTTCTCCTCAACCCCATAAGGGAATGGAGGAATTCAGCTTTGAAAATGAGGTTTTTTCATTTGTCCATATATTAGTTTATAAAGTGGAATACTTTACCTACAATTTTTATTATGTCAGAACATGATATTTTTGGCATCAATAAAAATTCGCAGGTGAGAAAATATTTATTATCTGCACGAGCATCTCAAAAAAATAAATCAGTTTTTAATAACATGTTGCCATTGTATTTACAAAAGCTCTGATTTTTTTTTTTAAAAATAAGTTAATGATTACAGCAAATAAAACCTAGAAAAATGTCATTTTTAGCACGTGATTATATGAAATGAAATAAATAGGAAATGTGATATTTTTTCAAACAATAAATGCGAGACAAAGTGTTTTGAGTCGTTAGTAATACTAAAGGGACTCACTCAATGAAACAGTTAAAGCTAATAAAAATATTTAACTTGCACGAGCACGTGCTTGCCCGTTCAAGAAATGATGTTCTGACATGATATATTGAAATAAACGCAGCAGATTTCATTTTAATCTTTATTCAAATTTATTTTTGAGTCATTAGTTAAGTTTTAGTACAGAATAAAAGCAAGGAAGAAGCAAGGTTTCGAGTCCCGGTTCGGGCAGGGTTGTTTTTGATCTGCTCTATCTGTTCAAACATGCCCCCCCCCCCTACTAAAAGGGCTGCGCTAGCGAATCTGATGCGTAAGTAGCTAAGACGTGATACTTAAAACAAGAGAAGGCGATACTTAAAACAAGAGACGCACCCTCGGCTTAAAATTGCTGATTGCATCAACGAGCTTGTCCATGGCACGTGCCATTAGTAACAACAACAAACTAACAATAAAAAATTCCCTTAGGGATACATATTACGATCTTCCAAAGTATATATGTACAGGAATTCGTAGCTGTACACAAACAACCAGCTTTCAATGTAGCACCTTTGCATATGCAGAAATACACATATCTAAATTTTTATCTTTGTTATCAGTAGAGATAACAATGAAAGAATTTAAAAATTTGAACTAAAACAAATGTTATACGAAATGAAATCGATTTCTTATATTTCCCATTCACATAAATTACCTCTAATCAATTATGTATTTTTGAAGTCAATGCTTTTGTTATTCATTTTGGTAAAAATTTAAGTGATTGTTTCACAGTTGACTGATTTATTGATTAATTTTTAGATAAAAATGCATGTTTTTGGAGATTCTTTTCACCTTGTTCCGTATGCCTTTTGATTCTATTGCTAAATTGCTACGAAAGGAATATTCTGGAATTTGCACATATTTTCTATGTCATACATCAATTTCCTTCTAACAAAATGATTTTACAGACGTATAATTTTTTCCAATGTTAAAAGTTTTAGATTCTACAGTTTTGAATCACTTTAAGGTGATGTGGATAACACATGAATAAAATATTTTGCATATTAAACTCATTATTATTTATGACACTGAGGTTCTATCATTATTATTATGAGTGTATTATCAGTTGCTCGTTATTATTTAGGTACAAAAATTACAAATAACTGCAATATTAATTATCATTTTTAAGAATAAGAATAATGTATTCACTTATAGGATTAAGAATAAATTCCAAATTAACAAATAAGTGGGCTTATTTAATATGCTTGCCTCGAAAAGGAAATTTACTTATTCTCGGCTTTTTTGATATCAATAATAACTGCCTTTGCTCCGATTTGAATTTCTTTTTTATAATTTTCCTTAAATGCCTAGATTATTTAGTTTAAAATTATGCCAATACAAGCAATTATTGACCAATCTTCTAGTTCAATTATTGGCAAAAAATAAGTATTTAAATTTGCTTTTAAATGTTAGTTAGTCATATATTAAAATGAATATCTTAGATGTTTCAATATTAAAAAAAAATATTACTTACTCTGCAGAAACCTCACAAATAATCTTCTCTAACAAATTGTTTAATTTTGATAAAATTTCAAAACGTATATAAATTCAATAAAAGGATAGTATATTTGATTTTGAATTAAGAATTTACAGATTTAGAACTAAGAGGTTTAGATATTAGATATTAGATATTGAATATTTAAAATAAAACCTTTAAAGTAAATTATTTTTATTTAAGTGTTATGTAGAATCTTTAAATATTTAGAGAATACAACACTACAAAAAAAAGCTTCTAATGGAATGGAATGAAGTGTTTACAAATCAGTGAGAGCGGTTCCCCCAAAACTTTCTCGCATACTATATAATAAATTTGTCAGATCAGAGAATGCCTTGCTTGGCGATGGCTTACAATAGTTACGAAATATTAAGTTTTGGCATGAATTTAGAGCATCTTTGTTGAATCTAGCTTGCCATTCTTGGCGAGTTATTTGATGATTATTCCCTTATATGCGTTAACAGTATTCAAAATCGAATTTGTGTTTTCGACAGGTTTTCTCTATCCGACGGAAACAAAAATATGACTCGACACAAAATTGCACTTGTAGGCCACAGAAATCCATACCAAATCTGATATGTTTTAGAAACTGCATCTTTGAATTATCACGCTTAAATGTTCCTGAAAGTACAGACCAAAAGACATTCAATTCGTGGAGGGATTTGGCTCAAAATGTGAAAAGTATCTAAATTATCGATGCTAATTTCAATATATCACTTTTTATCTCTCTTCATTTTATAGTTATCGTGTTAAATTATATTTGAATGACCTGAGAGACAAACTTTCTCTGGTAGATTTCATTCAAAATTTCATAGAAATCTGCAGATTTGGTGTAAAGGCCGTATACCAAATTTCAATCGTTTAGCTCAAATAGTTTTTGAGTTACTTTTGTTGCAATCAAACAAAAATGTGTTTATAGAACTCAGTCTGATCTAAATAAAACATTGGAATGCTTCAAAATTTGGAGTTCGAGTTTTTTGATAATGACTACACTTTCTCTAAACTAATATAATACTTTCTCTTCTTTATACTTTCTTGAAATACTTTATTACTGAACAATTCTCTTTTCTATACTTCCTTTATATATTTTCTAACTATACAATTCTCTTCTCTATACTTCTTTTATATACTTTCTTACTATACTTTCTCTTCTCTATACTTCTTTTATATACTTTCTTACTATACTTTCAATTCTCTATACTTCCTTTATATACTTTCCTAATATGCTTTCTCTACTCTCAACTAATTTCTATAAAAAATAAAAAGAGAAACATCTCATTAGAGAAATACTTCCATTTTGTTAAGTGATTAATTATCTTAATATGCTAAGTATAGGGTAATAATTAACGAAATGAAAATGATGTCATCCTTTTATTTTTACGTTTCAGAAATGAAGTAATTGAATAAGAATGAAAATCTATTAACCTCTGATTTAAATATACGATGAATAATAATAAAAAAAGAATTAGGAACTCATTCATCTTTTGCATTCATCTCTTTCTTAAGATCTTTTTATGTATGCTTATGAAAGCGGGTTGTTGATAAGGTACTAAATGTTATTGTTTTTTTTAACAAAAAATATTCAATAATTTCAAAAGTTTGATTGCATAAAATATCATGAGGATAGATCTTAGCCGTGCGATTTGCGCATTTTGCAGCAATTATGACGCTTTTCTGCTTTAGACATGTAACGCAATTGGAAACACGTGGTAATATTTCAGCAACAACCTGTTGATGAAATTGTTAGTTCAGGATATTAGAATAAAGGAGTACAAAAATATTACTCTATTTTAAATGCAGTATTTTAACACCACTCCATGAAGAGCTGATGTTTCATCTGGAGTTTTACATCCGTTATCGAAATAGTTTGCTGTTCAAAAAATTTGGAAAAAAATTTAAATAAAGAAAATGTTTTTAGTAAGATTTTTTTTTGTTATAGTCTGTATGTGTTTAATTTTAGATGGTGCTAGTTAGTATTTAAATCAAAATTTCTAATATTCTTCAGTGCCAAGATTCAATAACTCTTCAATATATACTTATATTTATGGTTTTTAAAAAATTAAACGAAGAATGATTGATTGATGAATTGAATTTGAAGAATGATTTAATTAAGTCAAGCAATAAAAAAAGGTTTAAAGAAATTTTATATGTAACAGGTAATAGTTTTAACAACTTGGTCTTTGCAACATTCTATCATAGCAGTAACGCGTCTTCCACGTGATTTGGGCTTCCCGTGTTCGAGACCCGGTTCGGGCGTGGTTGTTGTTCTGTGTTCTATTTGTGAGGTGCTTGAATTTGCCCCCTTTAGAAAGATTCTGTGCAAGCGAATATGATGAGTGAGTAGCAAAAGTTGTACTCTTGGCCCTAGTTGGCTCTATTTCAAAAACAAGTGACGCACCTTTCGGCTTAAATAGCTGACTACCTCAGTTAGCTTGTCCATGGCAAGTTCCATAAGAAACAACAACAAAACATAATTAGTGCGCTTAAAATAGATTTTTAATGCCAAATTCTCTCTATTAAAAGTAATGGAGATTACTAAAAACTTCTATTGTTGATACAAATTCAATTGATTCATAAATTATAAGATGAGAAATTCTATGTATAGAGAAAAAAAAATGAAATCATATATGGATTTAACGAAAATTGTTGGATTTTTAAAAAAATAGATTTGAAATATTTCAATAAAAAGCAAACATTTAACTTTTATAGAAGCACGAATTAAAAATATTAGGAAATTTTTAAGATAGAAATATATACTTGCTTTGATTCAAAATAGTATTAAAAATAGCGACGTAGATAAAATGGTAACAAACAGTATTATAGGAATGTCCAATTTGAATAACTGAATTTAGTTGAAGCTCAATCATTACACATTAAATCAACTCTAAGGAGAAACTAGGAATGTAAACCATAGACAGGAAAATAAGTGAGTTCCCATATTTGCTCACCAAAAGGGAACAGTTTAATTCTTATGCTCCTATTACTTTGAGCAACATAAATATTGGTAACTACTCAATCATCAACCAATCAATATTTTAACCACAATTACTAATGTCCGAACTTAAAAATCGCTTATCGGCACATAGAAAGTGTTTGTGTAGCTAAGTTGTACACCTGGCCCTAGTTGAAGCTACTGCAAAAACAAGAGACTTTCATTCGGCTTTAAAAAAATCCTGTCAGCGCGCTTGTCCATGGCAAGTGCCATTAGTAACAACAACAAGATATTTTAAAAACACCATTACACATTAATAGATATTTTTGAAAAATTAATCAATTAATCTTATCAGTTTCTTAATGAAAATATTCAAACTTCCACATATTAAACACATATTTTGCTAATAATTACTAAGAGCAATTATAAAATATTCTATAAACAACTCCTAAATTCAAAGATTAGTATGACAAGTTATATTGCAGCATTAAATCTAAAAGAGGCAAGACACGTTTGGGAGAAAAATGTGTTATTCTTCACAGGGAATAAGCTTAATCATGCATAACCTCGATAACACATGCCTCCGCTCCGTAAAGTTATTTGTTCCTCCCATCACTTAATAATTGCTCTGAAAAATGGATGATAAGGAGATTTTTATCAAGTTTTGAAAAGAACGTTGAACGTGGCCTTCAATCCACTAAATACCAGGAAAACGATTTCTTTTCTGAAGATGGTTAATGATATGCCTTGGATACTATTTTCCAAACTATCCAAGTGATCTGGAATTTCACAATCACTTTAATAGTCATTATTTTTACGAACAGTGAGGAGTGTTTTTAAAATAGAAAGCTATATAACTTGGATAATGTTATTTTCTTACTGATATCCCCGGTAGATTTTTTTAATTGTATTTTATTTTTTATAAGACATTTACATAATAAAAAGCTAGCCAATTTTCAATTTTCATTTGATTATTGTATAAGAATAATCAATTTTGCTCAAGAACCTTTCTAAGAAAGAACAATTTTCATAAAGCAGTTTGGATATTCTATGATTAAAACGATGGAAATTATTAAAAGCTTTGAATTCATATTATTTTCGATTAGATTTTTATTACTAATTAAAGGAGAATGTGTGCCTGTGTATACATGTATATAGACAGTATATATACACCTGCATATACATGTGTATGTGCAAGCGTGTGTGTGCAGTGTGTGTATATGTGTATGTGTGTGCTTATATGTGTGTACATGTATGTATATGTGTTGTGTTTGTATGTTGGTGCTCTACAGCTTGCTGCAAGCGTGTGTGTGCAGTGTGTGTATATGTGCATGTGTGTATGTATGTATATGTATGCGTGTGCTTATATCTGTGTGCATGTATGTGTATGTTGGTGTTTTACAGGTCCTCAAGATCCAATAAATTTGGTATATTTGATCCACTTTAGAGGTTGGTTGCGTGCTTGAGATTGGAGTTACCTCCTTGAAGCTTTAATTAGAATTTTACTACCTAAAAATTTTTCACAACATGTTTTAAAAATATTATAGCATAAATTATGATTTTTACGCTATTCTAATTATCAACAATTATTTTTCCATTGGTATTTATTTAGTTTTGCCATAAGTTATTTCTAAAAAAAAAAAGAAAATCCAGGAAGTCACCATATATTATGGACTTTTTGAAATAGTCCTTAATAAATGGAGGCTTCTGCAATTTCCTTGCTTTCCTCATTTAATTACGAGAAAAGAAATCTTGGCCGGATAGAACGGAACCCGGATAATAGAGAACCGGATACGTGGCAGTGTACTGTATTTAACATATTCTACTACTTATATCATTGATATAATGAAATTCAAATCGCTTTTATTATTGCAACTTGTATTTTAATTAATTTATTTATTCCTTTTCTCATGCATTTAATCCCTTTTATTGATGATCAATATAGGAATTGTTTTCCAGTCTTGGGATTTTTATAATTAAGGTATAACTTTAGAAATAAACAATGATTGAAGTACAAGTTTTTAGTAAAAAATGAACTGAATATCTTTAAAAGTTTAATTTTTTTTCAGATGGAAAAAAAAACTAATTTAATTTTCCCCAATTTAATTTCAAGTTTTATTTATATTTGGTTACTGGAGCCTAAAGCATCAATTCTTATATCTGAATCATAAGGATTTTTATAATTTGGTGCATAAAACAACAAATATGATTTTAACTGCGCCTTTCTTGAGTTAGAAAAGAATATTTTTAAAAATTCATCATCAAGCAATTCAGGAGTCATATTATTATTGTGTAAAGGTTTTAAAAAATTCATTTTATAGAATATAATTCACATATATATAAAACGGAAGTATGCAAAAAGTAGTTCAGTCTATTGGTCTAAAAATAAATCTATCAAAACACTTTTCTTATTATCTCTGAAGGCCAAAGATTAAATGCCGAAAAATGGAAATTGATCTAATGTTGATTATTATTTCAGACGTTTTGATTATTAGTCTGCATTTAATACTTTTTCAGCATTTAATTATCTCGTAACTTCACTCTACTTGTTTAATTGAATTTTCAATTTACTTGAAGAAGGATCAAGATCCCTTCAAGACATGGGACTTTGCTGTAAGTTGTTAATTTCATTTTGTTTGTTGTAGTCAATTCTTTAAAAATGAGATTAAAACGGCTTAATTTATGATTACATGCTAAATTCTATTTATCATAAAAAATTCATTTCTGATCCTTAATTTCTATTATTTTCTATTTTCTAAAGAATTAAAATACATTGAAGTAAAAAAAATCTAAATTATTGTATAAAACAGATTTACAAACTTAACTTTTGTAAAAGATATTTGAATTTTTTAAAACTTATTTTATTCTTCAAATGTCTGATCAAAAAGATAATAAAAGCCGAAGAAAATCAATCATGATGATAAAATACATTAAGTTGCTTCTATCACGTAATGTGTTTTCAAAATTTGAGTAATTTGGAGCTTACAGCAGCGCAAACTTTTACATATTGTTTAAAAAATATTTTAATGAGAAATAAATGTTACAAATAGATAATTGAGATTACATGAAGAAAAGATTAATCCCATTATATACGATTTCCTTACATTCTTAATTCTATATCATAGTTCTTTTCAAAAGGTATGCTAATTTCAAAATAGCACAATCATGTGTTGTTTAATTTCTTGAAGCGTATAATACAATTTTTAACAAATAATTAATTTTTTCCCTCTTTCAAGAATATTTCGAAATTGCAATTTTTTTCTCAAATTTTTATTTAGTTGTTCATTTTACTTAGCTTTGATTTAGCATAATAGCTGTTTTCGCTTTGTAATTAAGTTGCTGTTACTTAT
This sequence comes from Argiope argentata, assembly GCA_026289955.1. NCBI lineage: Eukaryota > Metazoa > Arthropoda > Arachnida > Araneae > Araneidae > Argiope > Argiope argentata. The sequence continues at coordinate 1,564,718 of JAOUZG010001441.1, read as the reverse complement.
GATACTTGTCATAGATAAGCAAGCCTACAAAATCAGCGATTGAAGCTGAGTTAGTGCTGTAGCTTCTGAGTGTAAAAGTTCCTGAACAGAAGTAAGGCATCTAGCTCATATGAAGATAACCCACACTCTTCATATAACTCCTTTTTACTGAAGGTTTTTTCATACATCCCTCAGATCGAACATAAGTTAAAGAGCAACCATGCCCAAACTAGGATTCAAACCCGAAGTCTCCAGATGATGGGGAGGACTTGCTACCCCTAGGGCAGGGTACTGGCGTTTTGTAATTAACAATTAACTTATATTCTAACAGATGGATTTTGTTTGAACAGATTTCAATCGGAATTCGGAAAAAATCAAATTTTGTGTAAACACTGTATACCAAATTTTAATAATCTAGCTTAAATCATTTTAAAGTTATATTTGTCGCAGAAAGACGGGTATTTTCCAAAAATGTGTTTTTTGAACTGAGGGAGGTCTAAAACGTGGAGATTCATCAAATTCTCAACTTCGAATTTTTTGACGGTTAATATACCTTTCTGCATTCTATATATAAGAAGGAAAAAAAACGCTTATTTTTTTTCTAATAAAATATGAATTTATAAAAAATTTCCACATAATTTATTTAAAAAAATTACGATACTTTTTAAAGATTCTTTTTCGAATTAAAAACCTAAAGTTCATGTAAAAAAGCAAAAAAAAAAAAAAAAAAAAAAGTCTGAAACATTTGTTTTGCAAAGGATTCAAAACAATCACCAAATTTTAACCCTTTTATTATGACTTTCACTTCAAAAATTAAGATAATTTAGGACTTTAATCGATCGAATAAAGTATAAATAGCTATATTATGCTAAATAAAAACGACAATTAACTATAAGCATAATTTTGGAGATTATACATATGTGTCTCAGTGGTCATTTTAAATGGGACACATGCGTCCTGTTGGAGTGGGGATGACTGTATGAAATACGGTGGACACAGGAAAAAAATTGCACTTACTTGTGATTGTAAACACAGAAAACCATTAAGACATTAACTTCGATAAATTCCCTACTTACTTATCCCTTTGTATGATTTAAAAATATCAGCGCGACATATATATGCATGTTGGACCCAAACAGTTAAGGAGTAATGCAATTTTAAATTATTAATAGTTAAAACTTATAGCCAGTTTGAAATTTTCTCTAAAATGCTCTTGATTTAGATTTTTGTTAATTACTTTAAATACCCATAATAGTTTTTTTGAAAACTAGTTCTGAACTTGTCTTCGTGTGTCATCCTAAAAGATGAGATTTTCAGAATGACGAAAAATTTATTTTACTTGTGGTTTTTTTATTAATCACATGCTTTGAAATACCTGTTTAGTCTTATGACACGATGCAATATTTCAGTCAGACTACTAGTTTTTATTTAAAAGAAAATACTTATCCATGACTTACATAATCAAGCTATTTATTCAACTTCAGCCGGTTTAAAATATCTTCTAGATATTATGGGCATTTACTATTATTTCCAAGCAAACAAGAAAGAGCTCCTGGTTTCTTCTTTAGAGCACGTGAGTCAGATCGCGTGCTATTTATGAAACCATTACAATTGATAGTAATCAGAAATTTAGCATATATTTTGCGAAAGACGCTTTTACGCACGCCATTGTCAATCTGAAGAGATAAACAAGACAGATGTATCAAGAATTGTATTTGGTAAGAATCGCTAAAAAGTTTAAAACGCAGAATTGTGCTGCGCTGTTTGGAACGGGGTGACACAAGGAAAGTTATTAATATATCTCTATGCAAGATTTCTGTGACAGGATAATGAACAAAATAAATATGTACATCGAAAAACAATGAAATGAATAACTCTGTTAATGTTAATGCCATATTTAACCTCAGTAATGAAGTATTTTTAAGTGATAAAGGGTCAAATTTATTACATTTAAGCAAATATTTTTAACCACAATTTTATGATACCATTTATCTTTCTGTAATCTGATTATGAAAATTTATGACCAAGAACTAATAATTGCTTAGGTAAATGGCCCATTATTTATTATAAGATGCCTGAATTTTGCTTATAATGATAATAATTTTTTAGCCAACTGTTTGGAAAAAAGAACCTTTTTATGGTTTTATAGAGTAAACCTTCAATCACCGTAAATTAAAGATGAACATTATCTCAGATGAAATGGTGAGAAATAGGTACAAGAAGTATTCCTCAATTTTTTAAGCGAAAAGGAAGATTTTCAATCACTCATTCTGTAAATCCTATTAAGAAGGCCCACATTTCTTAATCGTAGGTTAAAGAGAATAATGCGATAGTAGTAAAGCAAAGATTGCACATTAATGTATTATTACATATTATATATTACATATTATTGTATATTATATGCACTAAGAATACCAAAAAACTGGTACACCAGCTTAATATCGTGAAGGGCCCTCTCAAGCACGTATAATTGCCGCAACACGACATCGCATGTATTCAGTCAGAAGTAGTGCTTGAGGCAACTGGACCACGGATCCTGCAGGGCTGTCCATAAATCCGAAAGATTACGAGGGGGTGGAGATCTTCTTTGAGCAGCACGTTGCAGGAAATCCCAGATATGCTCAATAATGTTCATGTCTGGGAATTTAGGTGGTCAGCGGAAGTGTTTAAAGACAGAAGAGTGCCCATGGAGCCACTGTGTAGAAATTCTGGAAGTGTAGGGTGTCGCATTGTCCCGCTGGAATTCACCAAGTTCGTCACAAAGGATATTAAAGCACCGCTGACCTGTCATGATAGAGTCTACACACATCAACAATTCTTTGTTATCGTGAGGGATCCGTGTTTTCATTGGGTTTTCCCCACACCCGTACATAGCCATCCCCCCGATGCACTTGGAAACGTGACTCTTCAGACCAGATAACGTTTTCCCAATCATTAAGAGCCCAATGGTAGCGTAGCCTAGCCCAGGTAAGGTCCAGAATTTTGTATCGCTAAATCACCAATAGTACAGGAGATGGTTTGCAGCTGCAAGAGCCCAGATCAATTAGGTTACGTTGCATAATACGTACATTGATACCTGTTGATGGGCCTGCATTCAAATCCACAGTAAGTCGTTAAAATGTTGAACGTATATCTTGTGTAACGATTCTTTTCAGGCATAGATGATCCTACTCTATCAAGGTCTTTTTCAAGCTGCACTGTTGACGGGGATTTGAAGTTTTAATGGAAATCTGGTATTCGCGGTACACCCTAAATGTGGTTGGGTGCGAAAATCCAAATTATATCTCTATTTCATAAATGCCGTGCTACTTCTCTCGTGCGCTGTCGATTAGTCACCGTTAAAAAGCGCTTAAATCATGATAATTGCCATTATAACTTCAAGAATATATGTAATTGCCACCTCAGGAACCTACTGTCTTATATACACACTGTATACAGCCTCAGGCTACGTTGATTGGCTTAACACCTTCATTATTTGCTTACGACCTGTAATACCAGTTTTTCTGCTATTCACTGTATTATTACATTTATCAGGTTAATATATTGATAGGTTTCATTTATATAAAGGACTTTTACCCGTACAGCATTTTATATTAACTTGATTAAAATTTCAAATATCCCAACACGCACACACACACACACACACACACACACACACACACACACACACACAC